>JAOEHY010008869.1:0-25898 GCA_025447955.1 Psilopsiagon aurifrons
CAATGTTGTCTTTTTCATTTGAAAGTGCATTTTGCCCAAAAAGCAAAAAACATTCTTTCACTCCAAAGGAAACAACAGGTTTAAATTCCAATACCATGCACACTGCCAGGTCTAAAATTAGCAGCATTAAATAAATAGATTGCCATAAATTATCCTTCTTAATGTATGGCAGCCACTGTGTACTGGACTAGAAATAAGAGCTTCTTCAGAAATCACAGTAGACAACACTAGTTTTCAGAAGCTTTAAAATTAAATATTTTTCTTACTGTTCAAAGGTCTGCCTCTTGCACAGAGCAGGGAAGTCTGATTCATTTTGCAGGTAGGTATAAGTTGTATTCCAATGATTTTTAATAAAGATACTGAGTTTCTTCCTTAGTTCTTCAATTAATGTATATAAATTTTATAGAAACAGTGAATGTTTTAATTGGATTGTCTGTATACATCACCCACTGTCTTAGCCTCCATTAATATGAGTCAACTCTAAGCAAATAGAACTGCATAGCAGCATGCTACATTCTTTTGCACAATATAAACTTCTAATTGAAAGCGATGCAGAAAATTAACTCTGTTCCCTTATACATAAAAAATTACAGCATATGTCCCAAAATATTCCCAGCATATTGGTAACCACCATTTCCACTGCTGCAATCCAGTTAAAATAAATGGTTGTTCAACTGAGTATCTGGAGTCACTTATAAACATGGACGGAAAAGCTACTCTGCTAGCCCATCATCACTGACCAGCTCATCCTCATCAACCTCTCCACTAGCACCTTTTACTCTCAGTTTTAATTTAAAGCAAAACAAGAGATTAAAACCCTACACCGAATAAAAGCTCTGTTCCTTCTGCCTTGTTTCTTAAATGGTTTACACCCACTTCAGCTCTATAAGCTACAAATGTTTGCCTTTATCCAAGACTTCACTACCTTCTATAAACAACCACTGCATGTATCCACAATGCCTCAGCTTTACTGTTCCTTTAACCTAACCCATTCTTGTTTACTAAAGGACTATTTAAACATCACATATTTGGCAAAGGTCAGAAGAAGTACATCACTGTTATTCTACGGTCCCATTACGCATCATAAAAACAGCCTTGCTGGGCACTAACATGTGCATAAGCTGTGAAGAAACATGTTATGTTCACATTCATCAGCCTACTGCATTCCATCATCCCATGACCCCAATTTGCAGGCACTGCCACTGAACTACGAAGCAGCAAAAGAATTTTTTGTTACTGCAGTTTTTACCTACATGTGAAGCAGCTGCTACAATTTTGGAACAAGTAGTACAAAAACTGATAAAATGATATAAAAAACCTGAAAGCTAATAAATATTCCAGATGCCACACAAGAACAGAGACCCAAAAAAAAAGAAAACTTCAAACTACCAAGAGTGAAGATCCTTTCTTCCCCCCCCCCCCCTTCTACCTTCAATAGTAAGCAAACTGTATTTTCCCTACTTTTCGGATTTAATTTGCATACGAAACAGATACATGATCAATTCCTGATGGAGTGCAACTCTTACAAATTAAAGATGTGCTCACTATCCTCAATCTATCCTGGAAGAACAAACTTCTTAAGAGTTTGCTAACTGGAAGATCTTAAGAATAGTGAACAGGGATTTACAGCTGCTGACTGAATCTTTAGTAATGATGCCATAAAAGCTCCTCTAAAGTCCTATTGTTTGTTATATTATGAAGGTGAAGAATGACACTGAACAGAAAATATCCTAGAGGCAAAAAAGTATTCAAAATAATACTGAGAATAGAAAAGTTTTTTCCTTTCACTCAGGACCTCACCTCACGGATCTGGTGAGCTGCATCTGTAGTGAGAAGTGCAGTTTCTGCCTGCTTGGCTGGAGCCTTGCATGCAGACTCCTGTACAGCCTCCTGACGCGCCTGGATAAGATGCTGTAGTGACTCTGCATGTACCTACGCAGAAAACACAGCCAGTTCAGCTCTTCAAAGTTCTCTGGCTACAACAACTATACTTTCATTTCTTACAGTCTGGTGGAAAACAGTTTGAAATTGGTTCCTAACAGGTTTTCAGCTATATTAAACCCCTTCAGCACCTTCGTATGTTCCCAGCTTCAAGCTAAGAATATTCATAGGCATGGATTTACTTACAGCACTTTGCCTCTTACACACTCCACAGTTTTTGAAGGGCAGCATTACCTGAGCTGCCTTCTGCCTTGCCTCGTCCAGCTGCCTCTGACTTTCTAAAGCTTCTTGTTCTGCCTTGATTTTTAGAAGAGCTAGGTCCCGTTCATGGCGCTGCTGCTGTGCCTACAAATCAGGAAAACAAGCTTTTAATCATGCAAGTTAAATGTAAACATTTTTTTTGCTTCAGCCTCTGGCTGCAATGACCTCTGAAAGATCTAGATCTTCTCTACTGGTGGTGTTACTTCTGCTAAAGTGAAATTTCCAGGCTACCAACTGTCCTTCTCCCTTTTCGAGCAAGCAGTAGACAATGCACATTCCCTATACTTTTCCACCACAGAGTAGAAAGAAAGAGGATTTAGGAGACCAATTAATTCAACAAACAAAACCAACCAATCTTGTCAACATAAGGAAATTTCAACCGAAAGTATCCTTTTCATGGGCTAAGACAAATGATCCAGCCTGAACAACTACACTGCACAGCACTGGGACCCGGTATCAAACTCTATAAACAATCAAGTTTTTATTTTATTGAAGTACACAACTAAAGCAGTGATTCCAGCTAATGGTATATTAATGATGCATGTTCGAGTCATCAGTTCCTTGGTATAAACTTATAATAAGAAAAAGAACAGACATTAATCCTAAAAAATGGCCACTGGCCGAGACACTCTATCACTACTGCTATTTCTCTGCATTGCCAACAAAAGCATAGCTCACCCTGTTTTAATTAATTTTCTTGCAAAATAAGGAAGAAAAGAAGGTTAAGACAAGGAAGTATTTGTCCATTACCTTTAGAATCTGAGCCAAAGCAACACTCTCCTGCTGGGCAAGTGATATGCCTCGTACTCGTTCTACATCTGACAGCTGTCGCACGGACTCCTCAATAGCACTAAGGTAGTTCAATTCTACTGATAAACGATGCTGAAGACCAGCAGGGGAGAAGCGCATACATCCTGCAGGAAAGACTTACTGGTCAAATTCCTTAGGCTTTAGTGCCCACATCAAAAATACAGAAAAAATATAATTGCTTTGGGATTACTGTGGTTTTAACAAAACAACTCACCGCTTGCTGAGGCAGCTCCTGCTACAGACCTACTAGCTCCCACACTCAAGTCGGGGGAGGCTGAATTATGCTTCAGCCCTGACACTGTACTTCCAGTAAAGCCAGCAGGTGACTTGACTCTTTCTGCTGTATTGCCTACAGAATCAAACTGCAACATTTTTTGGGAGCCTGGAGATGGGGAAGAAGTTGGTGTCTTCTGGGATCTTCCCCTGTCTGAGAAACTGATAGTGAAACAAAAAAAGAAAGGAGTCAATATTCTCCTAAATCCAGCCATTTGATACAACAGTAAGGAAATAACCTAGTTCTTCCATTTACGCACACCAAAAAGATCCACATAAAACACAGTCTTTTCTAGTTTGTACTACAAAGGCCCAGTGTGCCTTTAGGAAATAGCCTCATGAGATGGGATTTGTACCTATATCCCAGATTAAGGTTAAGTTTCTAGAGCACTGTACTTTTCCTCCAAGTATTAAACCTAGTTAGCACAAACCAAAGGGAAAATAAAACCAAAGCATAGTATCTACCATGTTCTACATGGCCAGACAAGCAGTTTCAATGCCTCCTTGTTAGGAATCTGCCATAACAAAGTCTGGATGCACTCACCTGCATGTGCATTTACATATCTGTTTTGAGAGTTTGAGTGAGGAATTTTGGTTTACTTACATAAAATTAGGGCCATATTTTGATAACAGAATTTTTAGAAAATGAACAGATTACTACTGGCACATGGATGCAACTGAATGTGGTAAGTCCCTGCCAAGGAGCCAACTCTCTCAACAAAATGCAATGAAACACTCGAAGCCAAAACCTGACAAACAATTAGTAAACTACTACGCTTAAACACAAAGACATTGAGTTTTTTAAACATACAGAAAGCCATCCAGACACTTCTTAAATTTACTATTCCAATTTCCTTTCATACCCAATACAGGATATCAGTGAAAGTCACTAGTATAAGTCAATTCCTCTGAACCACCCGGTACCCACAGAGAGTGAGAGACCACTCATATTATTTGTTGCTTTTTAGAAAAAACAGCAATGGAAACTAAATCAAGTATTCTATAACTATCTTCCTTGCACAATTAGCAGAAAAAAATGCATTCATAGCTAGACATAGACGGGATGCAACAGAAAATTAGTATTTTTTTTTCCTTTTCTTCTATACTCTTTTCCAAGGTTCAGTTCACTTCTCAGAAAGCACCAGCTCACGTAGCTGGATAGGCTTATGAGTATTAGCTGAATAAAAGTCTAGCCAAAAATGTCTGTGGATTCTACTGAAAAGAGCAAAATGACTGCACATGCTATTCCCCCCCCCCACCCCCCACTTCCTACAAAACATTAACAGAAGTGAAAAAAAAAAAAAATATTTCAATGCTTAAGGTACTGAACCTGACAGGGTAACTATATTGGCCAGTTATCCACACAAAAATAGAGGAACCATCTGGGAAGGAATCACTGTTTTGTATTTTCTCTTACTAGAGCCATCTACTTTAGGCTTTGATATTTAAAATACAGAGGGGAGGGAGTGGGTCAGGAAAACAAACTATGAATTATTTTCTGCATTCCCATTTTACTAACATTTGATCATTTCTGTTACTTTCCCTTTGCACATCCAAAGACACTGCTATTTCTGATAACATGCCATAACACCGCAAGTTCAATTGTATTTGCATACAGTCTTATAAAGTTCATGTTACCTCATCAGGGAGTGCCCAGACACGTTTTCCAGTGTGCTGTCTGTATCTGGGTTCTGTTCATGATCTTTACTAGAAATTCTGCTACTTGATAAGGATTTCTTTGTCGGTTGGGATGCCCTCTCTAATTCAGACAGCACTTTATCTTCTTCCACAGGTAAATGGTGAGAACTTCCATTGAAAGAGTCTAACCCTAAGAAGAAACATCATTGCCAAAAGTTTATGTTTAGAATTCTAAGTATGACTCTCTCATCACCAAGAGCCCCAAAACAGGTAATTGAGAACTTTTTTCCACAATTAAAGAAACCTCTGAGTCAGAAGTTCATAATTCCAACAAGCAAGAAATGTAAATTGGGCAGCTTCCTACAAGAGATTAGGTACTCTTCCATGTACTGTGTCCACTACCAAGAAAACTGTCACTCAGCTTTCAGTTCTGCACGCTATTGGTTTAGATAAAGAAAACACACATTTGACTCTTTGATGCTGATAATTTCAATAAAGCTTAGCTTTCTTTAGGTAAGCTACAGTCAAGTATTGCACTTACATTCCTTTTTCCCTCTCTTTTTAGATGAAGCAGATGAGCGAGAAGATGCTGCAGACCGTGGTCCAGATGAATGCTGAGAAGAAAGCTCTGCAGATTGAGGTTCATGGGGAGACTTCCAACTTGCAACTTCTTCTTGAATGCTTGAATTACTGCTGCCAGCAACACTACAAAGAAGCACACAGACAGTGATTAACTATGGTTTTCCAGTTCTCACATTGCACTGTGCACAAGAAATCCACTACACTTTAATTAGAGACAGATGGCTAAAACTAGACTAATGAGTCCAACTTGGAAAGCGTTGCTTTTGAGATTAAAAATTATGACAGCTGAGACACCAGTAAAGTTGGACATGATACTGAACATATTGAAACATGCTTCCAATGATATGAAACAGTAAAAGATGGTAACAGCCATCCTCTCCAATGCTAAAAACTCTTCAGAACTATTTGACTACAGATCTGAACTTCAGAATGACTCCAAATAAGACTGAATTTTAAATAATCTCTGGGCATACTAGTATCATCAACTGACAGAAATAGGAGTGATTTTTCAATAAAGGATTAGGAAGGATTTGCAAAAACAGATTACAATGCATTATATAACAAATAATACCAAGAGAAGACCTATTAAGAAGTTTAATCAGAAATAAACCTCTTTTGCAGCCATTTTAATGGTGCAAAATGCCTTTTACCTTCCTTTCTTCTGAGGTAAAGTATTACCAGTATAAAAACAGCACTCGTGGCCCTCTCTGAGGTGCCCAGAAGATGTAAACATATCAAAAAAAGAAAAAAAAAAAAAAATTTCTTAGGAAATTCAGGACCACATGAAGGCAGCAGCAACATGGAGAGCCTAGGATTAGCAGTCTTCAAATTTTAGCCTGAAAGAAAGGTTTTAAAGGTTCTTACAGATGATTTACCTATCCATTACTAAGCATTTCCAAAGCCTTAATGAAAGCAATCATAGGCTTTTAAAATTTTTTTGAAGTATTGAAGGTATTTTATCATTTTCAAATTTTTTTTTTTTTTTTTGGTTGGTTTTTGGTTTTGGTTTTTTTTTTTACAAATTACAAAGATGAACCAATTGAGCTTTATAGCTGCCTCACAATTTGGAGAACTAATTTTCACCTGACTACAAAGGGTAAAAAACCCTGCCTAAAGCTACACAGCCAGACTAAAGAACAACAAAAATCAGACAGATAACAGGAATATTTGACTCCAATTTTAAACCACGCTGGTTGTTATATTAACTGCAAAGGTCCTAAAGTAGTACCTCATCACTTTGACTAGTATTACAATACAGTATAACAGAAAAGATATCCAGCATACTGTGAAACAAATATTGCATTAAGTGTTTTCTGTTGAATTCTTCATTTTGGTTTTAACAAGAAGTCTAATATGCAGCTACCTGAGGTCACGTGCAATCTTTTTCTCTGTTAAAGTGCCACTTCCCTGTGATGAGACAAAGTCATCTTCATAAGAAACCATGCTCTCCGGAGGGCTCATGGCAGGGGGTAAAGGGTGCAGAAGGGCAGACCCTCCATTCGACCTTTCATCAAACACTAAAGAGTGGACAAAGAAAGGAAAAACCAAAAACGACACAAAATGAAAATCTGCATCAAGCAGGTATTAAAGCTACAGGAATTATAATGCTCCCAACCATGAGTTACAAAGACTTCCTTTCAAACACAAAAACATCAGAAGAAAAACAGCGCAGCCATCCCGTGGCAGTTTTAATGTAACATAACAAGCACAATCCTCTTTTTGTAAATTACGAATTGAATACTCCATTAACACACTCCAGCTAAAACATTCCTGAAGAGCACAGTGCTTGATTAGAGCCATAGGCAGAAAATTTAAACACAATCATATTTAAGGGAAATAAAATGAAGCAAAAAAGAATCAAGGAAAAAAACTCAACTGAAGATAAAAAGCAACTTCTTAGAAAACAGTCCTCAAACTTGTGAACTCAAGGCAAGAGAAACTACTCATAAAATGAAGAATGAATTTGTTCAAAAAATGAAAATCAAATGAAGTGTTCTGCATGGGACACTCGTAAAGCATGCCCTATGATACTAACACTTGAAAAGGCTCATTTAAACAAGAGGCTGTCCCTTATTTTCTCAAGATCCAGTATTGTTACTGAAGTTTTAATTGTTGCACTACTTTGAGGCACTATCAAATAACAATTATGAGGAAAAATGTAAAAGGAAAGACTGCATCATTCACCCACTAAAGCTGTCTGTTTCCAACAGCATAGTAAAGCTATATTCTTGCATAGCAAGCTTACGGCACTTATGTTTATGCCATAAAGTGCTGCACAAAGCATGCATTTCATCTTTCTGCTTTAACTGAAACAGGAATGGCATCTTATTACAGATGATCTGGACTGCATGCATAATAGAAGGATGCACATTCCAAACCAGAGGGTCTGTTCTCAATAGCGGAGAGACCATTTCCAAATGCATTCTGGGCAATTTAGATTTAGCATTCAATTCTGGACAAAATTAACTTTACATTCACAATTCTGTAACTATGGGCATCCTTAATAAATGTAAACCAACATATATGAATTAGCTACTGATCTAGAAACACACAGCAATCTAATATAAAAATAATATTCTTCCAGGCCAAAAGCGTGGTTTTCTTATTTTTTTTAAATTTTTTTCCATAGATAAGGCAGCAAAAGAAGGCAAGGGGAAGTAATTTACCATTCAAAAGTAAAGTGAGAAAACCTTACAAAAAAATTCATGATTGAGGCATCTAAAAAGCACATCCCTTACCTGTGAAGCATAAAGCGTATGAAATCACAAAACTGGGAAAACAGAAATTCACAAGAGCTTTGAGAATTTTTTCCATTTTTACCTTTTCCATGAAGTTGGTAACTTTTTGCAAAGATGTTGATGACACTGTGAGGACTCCCCTTCGCCAGTTCCTCCCATGGCCCCTTGCTGTGTGCATCACTTGTCTGAGTGAAAAGTGGCAAATACTTCTCGGCTGCTTTCTGAAACTCCTTTATGGGCTCAAATGCATTTCTCTCCTGAATGCAGAAATCCTTCTCTTTTAATGTCTCCAGCATTTTCAGTGGCAACTGTTTATGCTGCCCTACTTCCTCTTCAGAGAGGCTTCCGTCACTTGGGAGAGGCCCTTCACTGATGGACTCGATGCTGGACTCATGAGGAATTACAGCTTTGTTCAGAGTGAAAGCCTGGTTTTCATGCCCCGGGGAGTCTGTCTGTCTCTTACATAAATGCCCTGGTATCCCTTCATGCCTGTTAGCAGCAGGGGACCTCATTCCAAGGCTGACCACATCAGCACGAGGCCTGATAGAGTCAGGGAGCTTTTTAAATTCACTAAGGTTGCCTGCACCAGGAAGGCTGTCATCAAAGGCTGTATGAGACATACAGGTACCCAACATTTTTTGAATTCTGGCTGAAAAAGCATCTTCATTTTCCTCTCTCACAGGAGGACTCACAGCCTTTGTCCACTGCCCATCATCCTGGTTTTTCTGCATGAATTCATGGTCTGAGTTCCACATGGTACCATAATTGATACCAGCCCCAGCCAACTTTTTGGCTTCACTTTCAATCCTGCTAGAAAGTGAAGCAGCTGTAGCTTTCAAAGCCTCAATCCGATCTAATTTGCTCTTATATTGGTTAGCAGTAGGTTTCACTAAGAGGTTTTGCTGTGCTGCAGGTGAATTCAGGTATGGCTGAGGCATCAAGGCCAGTGATCCCATGGGTGCAGCATGGCTCCTCCTGCCTGCCAGCATTGCATCACACTCCTTTGACAAAATATCCATCTGCTCCAGACTCCAGTGCTGGGAGCAAGGGCCTCCACTTGAGCCCATGAGCACCGATGGGTGACAGAGCTGGACTCTTGGGCTCAACCTATCTGGCTGTATCCATGGAGGCTCCATCAAATCGGTCCTGAAATAAAAAGCCAACATTTAAGTACTATAGTACTTAAAAAGAGAGAAAAAGAGAGAAAAGGCCCACAGCAGCTTACCTCAGCAGTGGCTGCTGCGGTTCCGAAAGCGACATGTCACTACTTGAGGATGCACTAGGAGGACGCTCTTGAGCCTTGTTTTCTTTGTCAGATTCCCCAGATGGCTGATAACCAGGTCTGGGCTAGAAATGAAGACAACCAGAAAAATGCATTTTCAAAATATCTAAGAGTTTAGAAGCTCTTGTCTCATTAAAACTGAAAAGGCTTACAATTCTCAGTGCAGTATCCCATCTTTCCTACCACACAAAGACTTAAAAACACAAGACGTTAATGTTTTTGCCTCAGCAGAATGTACTGGGAAAAAAGTAAAAAGCTTTGCTTACATACAAAACTAGTTCAGCCAAACACATCAAACTGATATTAGTCTTTCATCATTTATTAATATTTTTTTATGTTCAGTTTCTGATTAGCAAATTTAACTCACTGCTGAAGTTTGTCCACTGACTGAAAGCAACCTTAAAGCTCTCTAATTCAGGGTTGGACTTAAGTTTTTTTAACAGACAACCTTTATAGCTGCTTTTAGTTATTATCCAGAATTCTGCTTCTATTTGTAATAGAAAGGTGATTTCTAATCACCTTATAGGCCTTGCTGTGACAAAAACAGCCACTAGCAAGGAGGCTCCAGATCAAAACCACTATATTTAAATAAAACCTATAGTTTTCTTTGTATCCTTTTTCTTAACTGATAACCAGACCAAGTCATGACCTTCCTAAACATACGTCCTCCTATTCCTGCAAACAACTGCAACACAAGTTTGCAAATCAGCTATTACCTGTGTTTCCTGCACTGTAGGCAGCTGAGGTGGCTCTTCTAAAATCGTACGTTCCAGCAATAATTTAGAATAGGTTTCCTGTAACCGTCTGGCTGTTGAAGGCTCAGGAGAAGGCACATTCTTCACTTTAGTAAAAGCCTCTTTCTGCTTTCTGTAAAGCTCTTGGAGCCTTTTGTTCTTCTGTTCTGTTGCCTCCTTCTGCGCTTTCTTCTCTTCATTCTGCTTTTTTTTCCTTTCCTCTTGCTGCTTTATGATGTACTGACGAACCTCATCTGTATCATAGTGACGTTTCTTAGAGATCACCTGAGGCTCCTCACTGGCAGCTATCTTGTCCGGCTTCCTTTTGGTTGGACTGTGACTCCTGGCATTTTGAGTGGGCAAAAGAGGTTTCTGATTCTGCTTTTCCCCATCTTTCTCCTGCTTTGTACTCATGGAATCCAGCTGCAAGTCATCAAGAATTCCACGTATCTCTATAGGCAGGAAGTCCTTATTTACAGAGGCATGATCCTCTTGCTTATCATCTGGAAGAGCAGCTTCCAGTTTCTTCAGATTATTCTCGGAACGTACTTTACTTCTTGACCTTTCAGAACTTCTCAAAGAGGTTTTACAGGCAACATCCAGTCTAGAATCCGAACCTGTCCTTCCAATACAGCCTGCTAAAGAATAAGACTAGTCACATATTTCAGGTAAAAAACAAATTTAGGAAATTACATGAGAACATTGCAATAGCTGCAAAAGTGGGGATAAGGGAGGAGTGCAAATCTCACTGTAAATGTGCTTTTGCTTCATTCAGTGTCATAATCTGACTACAGCAACCTTTGCTTGGACTGAGCTCACACCCTTTATAGAGTTAACCTGCCTCACCACCTCACAGGCAGTAAGAAGCACAGCAGCTACCACCATTCCTCACTTGCGCTGTCTGAGATTCTGGACAAATTCTAAAAAGGGTTGATGGAGGAGTCAGTGAAGATTTATGATGCACATAGATTATGGTACAGTATCTAGAAGAACCCAAATTCCTGTAAAACAGGGATGCCCAGCTCTAGCTTGCATATTATATACAGCATATCTGGAAAATTAGTCAGGCCTGTGGACCACTGCTAGCAACTCCTTTTCCCACTAGCTTCAAGAGGCAAAGACAGACTGCAGGTGATCTATTTTTTTGGTTGCAAACTTATCTCCAGCCTTTTCCTGAGTGCCTTTGCAGCACACACTGTACCTCAAGACACATTCGCAGGGTAAGCTTCCCATGACGCCAAGCAATGTTCACAATCCACCCAGATAGAGAGGTTATGCATCACAACTGTGGACATGAGCAAAATCCCTCCCCCAGATCCCAGGTTAAAAATAGGAGTTATTAAAATAAGAACCTGATTTCATTCTATCTTAGAAGTCTGCTTTATTCTGCAGACATACAGTGTTGTGTAATAAAGTAGTAAAAAAATAAAAATTAAAAAAAAAAAAAAAGTCCAGCAATAAGAGTACAACTTACCAGTCTTGGCAGCTCTCTCTCGTCCTGTTCTGTCACTAGATACAGCTCTTCTGTCCTGTTCTATTCTGGGAGCGGGACCCAGAATCTTTTTTACTAGCTTTTGTCCCTCCCGCCAGGAGGATGCATCTATTACATGGCTTCCACCTGCAAAGTAAGTAATAAATAAAAGTCAAGCATCAGATGGATTTTCCAATATATCAAACAATATTTATTGCAACCACTGATCATCTCTATACCATTTAGTTCTGCATAAGTGGCAGGGCTGCAGTTATGTCATAACATTAACGTACCACAAAGACACTCAACAGCTCACACTACTACCAGATAGGATGAGAAAGTTGGGCTGTTCAGCCTGGAGAAGAGAAGGCTGTGTGCAGACCTCATAGCAGCCTTCCAATACCTGAAGTGGGCCTATAGGGATGCTGGGGACAGACTCTTCATTAGGGACTGTAGTGACAGGACAGGGGGTAACAGGGTAGAACTTAAACAGGGGAAGTTTAGATTGGATATGAGGAAGAAATTCTTTACTGTAAGAGTGGTGAGGCACTGGAATGAGTTGCCCAGGGAAGTTGTGAATGCTCCATCAGTGGCGGTGCTCAAGGCCAGGTTGGACAGAGACTTGGATGGCATGGTTTAGTGGGAGGTGTCCCTACCCATGGCAGGGGGTTGGAACTCAGTGATCTTAAGGTCCTTTCCAACCCTATTCTACGATTCTATGATTCATGCCTATGCGTAACACAATGTAAAAATTCAAACCCTACTGTAGCACATTAATGCCCTACACAAATTGATTCAAAAAAGAAAAAAAGGAAAAGAAAAAAAATAAAGGGGTTACACAGGTCTAAACCATATAAGCAAATGTTACTGGGGTGAGGGGAAATATTTGTAGAGGTCTGAGAAGAAGCTGTTCATCTTCACTCTAATAAGGAAAATAAGAACAATAAATAAAAGGAACAGAAAAAGAACAACAATAAAGGTGGGAGATAAAGAACAATTCACCTTCATACAAAAAGAACGTTAGCTGCTACTCGAAGGGGAAAAAACAACCTTCAGAAATTTTCAGATAACTGCTGCAATATGTGTCTTGGGAGAGGTTAGAAAGAATAGAGAGCAGCAGTCGTTCTAAGCTAGTGCTAACACTCTGCCCTCGATCTGGGATTTCCGCACCATGACCGAAAATATTTTAAATAAATGCTATTAGTTGATACTTAATTCAAGAGCAGACTACCTTGCAAGTGACAGAAGCCAAATCAAAATGTTATTAGCAGTATTATATCATCCCACATATAATTAGGTGATAAAACACTGGGTATGATGGCTTCTTTCCCTAATATTGGTAGGATCAGATGCTGTTATTCAGCTCACCTTTCATCCCACTAACTTCCAATATTGTTAATTTCACAATTTATTTTTTTTTTTAATAATGACCTTAAAGAGCTCTGGAGAAAAGCATCATATAAAAAAATAAAACCATTAAGAACCTACTTCAGACAATTTAGCAGTATCTTATTGCTAGAAAAGTATTCAACTTCAATACACAATCTGCAGTTGCTTTCTGAACATTCAGTTTTAGGTTCTACCTCTGACAGCACTGACTAAACAAACCCAGACACTGCAGCATGAAACCAACACAGACAAAGTAAAAGAGATTGCTGTCTGGGCCCAACAGGATTTGAAGATAAAATCCAAAGCAACTTCAAGTGAAATCCAGGACAGCAGAACAAGGGTGTTTCAATAATTCCAGTACTTAATTTCCACACCCACACCCCCTTTCTTTTCCTTTTTTCCTTTTATTTTAAACCAGGAGGAAACTTGCTCAGTCAGAAGCCTACAGCCCACTATTCTTCCATTTACTAATGGTATTCTTCACGTGCTTTGCAAATTACCTAAGTATTTTATAAATCTGTCACTTGAAACATGTCACTACAAGCCCCTTTGAAACAGATGTATCAGTCAAAGGGGTTCTCCTGCAGAACTCACTGCTCTCCATTACTTCTGTGTGCTTTTAAAAAGGCAGTGTGAAGTCTCATCTTCCATTTCAAGTCAGCTGTTTGAACTAAAACATGCTAACAGAGCAGAACATGAGCTCTGGCTATTTATAGCCTTGGCTATGTAAAGCATTTTCTTATTGCTATGACTGGAGGAGGACAGACCATTACAGATATACCACTTAGTTAAGCTTGTTATCGTCTAGGGATTTCAGGACATCATTCTCCTCACATTTAATCCATTACAGAGAATAATCATTGCCACTAAAACTTGCAGCAACCTTTGTGCTCCTCCACCACTTGGAACTGTCACAAATATGTAAGTTAAGATAGTTTTGTTCCTTAAGTATGAACTGATCAGCACAGAAAGGAGCAAATCCATATTATCACTTAAAGCAAGTGATAGGCTGAGAAAGTTGGGGCTGTTCAGCCTGGAGAAGAGAAGGCTCAATGATTAATCAAAGATTAACATTACTGGAAAACTAAGAAGTGCTGACAGAATTCCACATGTAGTTAACTCGATTTTCTACTGTAGAGGAGTGCCTTATAGTAATCTCACATAGTCTTCTCCTAAGACTTTAATTTTACTCAATAGACAACAATATTAGACAACAATGGGAAAAAAAAATCTGAATTGGTTAAAGAAATAAACATTCCTTAATAAATATCCAAATCTGTAAGTCTTGTCAAGGAACAGGTTTTTACAAGTTCCACTAACTTAAAAAGCCAGGAATGGGTCTAGCCAGAACTAAGCATACAGAACAGCAACAACTTAACAAAGGACATAGAAGAACAACAGCCAGAGAAAAGCCAGGACATCTGCTCTCTGCTTCTCCACCAAGCAATCATGCAAGTGAGCAGCTTTTACTGCAGCCCTTCTTTGCAGAGGAGGTTAACTTGGCAAGCCCCACTGCCATTGATTTCAATATAACCTCCATTCCTCTTCTTAACAATTGTTGAGAAGGCACTAATCAGCTTTGACAAAGCAAGCAAAACAGAAGAAGGATCCAAACAGAGCTATTGCTACTTTTTGTCTGTGTTAGCCTGACCGATATCCAAGGATACCCACCCCCACAGCCCAAGAAACACACACTCTTTAGCAGTTTCCATAAAGTGCACACTGCAAGTGGAAAGGCAGAAAATTAAAATAAAAAAAAACAGCACATAGAGCCAACCAACCAAAAACAAAACCACACACATCCCCAATGCAGCATACAGTCTACAAACACACTAGAACAGCACTGACACGTATCTGAGAAGACTTGGAAAGCAACATGCTTTAATTTCTCTTTATTTCTTGAGACAACTCATCTCTGAAGGACAAGTGACAGCCTTTCTTTTACAGTAGAGTTAGTCACCTTGTTTGGACTCTGGACTTGATAACCGTGTCAGTTTTTGCACTTTCCGTGCTGGTCTGGTTGCTTTTTTCTCTTTGTTTTTCTCACTAGTTTTTCCTTTCACTGTTGAATGCTCTGAAAACAAACAAAAGCTGTCAAGTGATATCCCACAGAAAAGAACATAGAATAACAAACTTGCTTCAACATTTACCTTGAAAAAAGGGAACTCAGAAAAGCACAATAAAATTCCCTGACTCTCCCAGACTACATGTTGAGACCAACTACTCCCAGTCCAGCATTTTAAAAACTTTAAATCAAGCGCTGTTTACCAACACACTGGAATGCAGCAAACACACAGCAATGCAGTAATAGATCTTTACAAAGTTCATGTCAAATTTTAAAAGAAGTGCTGACAGTGTGGCAGGAACAATTGCTGGTTCTCTTCTACTACAGATATACATTTTTCAGTATTAATGTTCTGCAAGCACACGTAGTTTCTTCACTTCTGAAATGCACAGGCTGCTGCTTCCACTTTAACACGACAGTACATTCACTTGCTGCCATGCTGGAGCATGAAAGACAGGATACCCGTTTGGTCTACTTTCTGCAAAACTTGCCACAGAATTCACCCAGCAATGCAGAACTATTCTGTATCACTTGAGCCCTCATCTAAAACACAGTTAGATTTTAGGCTTTAGAGATGCCAGGAACACCTACCAAAGATAGTCATATTATACTGTGTTTTCATGTTAGGGCAAAGAAAAAAAGGAAACCAGATATGTGGCTCAACCACCACCCCACTGAGCGGATTTCCCAGCTCCGTAAGGTACAAAGCACAGACAAGCATTGCTCCAGAAGGAGAGGCAAGCTATATATTCAGTCTCAGCAGTCTACACTGGACATGTTCAAAGATTTCTTAAAGCACTTTAGTTTGCACACCTTGAAGATGCTCTAAAACCCAAAATGATCTGTAGATAAGGAACTCCATGGCCATTACAACCACTGTCTTCCTGTTCCCCTTTAGAAAGAGTGTAATCAACAACCTAAAATAACCTCTCTATGGATAGATCTGAAGCTTTATTTAGATGCCAATACTAACTCTTACAGTCCCTAATTTCAGCTGAATCTGCTCTCTAATGGATGTCCATAGGAACAATAAGAGACAGAACAACAGGTCTTATTAAAGGATGTAGGAAAGGAATTTTAAGTCTTTCTCCCCTTTAACATCCTTCCCTTACAATTTTTCCAGTCATCTTTGAGGCTTACAAATGCAGGGAAGACAGAATAAAAGCATCAAGTACCAGTGGCCTCAGTGACTGCAGAGCTCTAGCTAGCCTCCTCACCTCTTCTAGTGAAAAACAGTTCCTTCCTGAGACTAGTTGCCTCCCACTCACTATTTATATTATAGCAGTTTTGTTCTAGTACTGCAAGTCCTGAACATCTTTCAGGCAGAATTACTGGGAGCTTGGGGTCCATACAATGTCCTTCAGCCTAACTGCTAAACAAAGAAAAAGACATTCTGTACGGTCTACACTTACATGTAAAAATCTTGTTACAGTAAAGAACAATGCTTCTGAAGATAAAAGAGATATCATAGCTTATTTCAGCACCGCAGAACACGGAACACTTTTGATACAAATGACTGTACACACCAAAAACTCTAGGCTGTAGTTTAAAGGCTGTACCTTTAATACAGAATTAACACATAGATAGATAATCCAAAAACCTAAAAATACATTTAGAGAATATATTATGTACAGCATTTGATTACTTGGAATCATCTATTCAGTATTATCTTTTCAGGACAGAAAGCAGATATGTTCCACAACAGCTGATCTTTGCATGGCATCAAGACAGGAGTATGGGTGAATACACACACAGCTCCTTCCTTTTGTAGGCAAAAGTCCACTGAACACATTATCCATATGCCTTTTTAATAAGACCTCTTCAATGAAACTCCTAAAAAATTTTGATTTCTACAAAGAGCTCATTAATTATTTATATTTTGCTTGTCAAAACTATGAAAACATAAAAAATTAAATGCTAGTGTAGATTAAAAGTCTTTGGAAATTTTCACAGGCTTCACTGCTTTCATAGGCTGATGCTGAATAGAGTATCTGAAAAACAACTTTACTGAAAAGTGGCTCTTCTTTCTGAAGAAGAGGTTTTTTTATGAGTGATTCCAGAAAAATTCCTCAGCATCTTGTCAAACTGTACTGAACTCAAATAATTTCTATACCGGCCACTATACTATCAGCATACAAAGACATCTACAAGTTTACAATCTCATCACACACTCCTCTGGTCTTGAATGTATTGACCAATAAGAAAGGTTATTTTTAATACACAAAATTCTTAAGCTGGAAAACTATAGGCTCTTAAGGGATTTTATTTTCCATTCCCTTCCTTTTCATTCACCTGACCTCCTCTCCCTCTCCCAAGTCAGTCAAAAGCAATTCAACCTTACAGCACTCCACTGTAACCAGCCTAGCAAATCAAAACACACACTTGGGCATCATACCCTTCATCATACAGATAAATGAGCTGCAAATAGTACTACTGTTTTCCAAAGTGAAAAATTAATAAAGACTGTGTCTTGGAGCAGTACATTTGAGGACATAAAGTATATATTACTGTCTTGGTCTTTTAGCAGTGTTAACTGTCAAGCACAGACAATTTTTTTCTTTTCTTTGCACAAAGTTTTAAGTATCAGAACACTATGTTGCTAAATGAACTCATCACCTAGAAAGAGATCTCTTCTCCGGTGTTGCCATTTTGCAACAATGATATTCAATGTTTTTCAAAAGACCATTATGCAAAGAGGCTTGAGTAACAATTTTCTAAGCTTTTAACATTCAACATTCCTTCCTACACCTTCACATGGAATAAATCCCAAAGTTAACACATTCTGTTATTTTTTCAATGCTAAGTTATTCAGTCTCCCATCCCACATCCTATCCATGCCTTATAATACTGAAGGTAAAAGCTGTAAAGGAAATAAAATATAGATTATTTGTAAGATTTCTTAAATCTTCTCTGATCTACCTGTTCTCCCCCTCCTCAAGGAATCCAGGGAAGAGACCTCTAAAAAAAGTGCACATGTGCAAATCACTAGGATGTAAATTTCTCCAACAACTCAAGACTTATTATAATACACTTTAAAAGTTCAGAGATATAAAATCAACTTAATGCCATATAATCTCACCACCAACCTTACTGCAGGCTACCTACTCCATTTTAAATAAGAAATCCCAGGGACTTTCTACAGCAGACAACTTCCATCTCCCCTTTAGCTACCTATACGTTCCAACTAAACCACTAACAATTCCCACAGCAGCTTCAGGTCCAACAACTTGTTTTACAACATATTGAGGTATGCAGAATGCAGGCTCCAACATAACACTGTATCACACTAATGGTGTTAAAATGCCCAAAATAACCCCCAACTGTCCATATGAGATAATACAGGTTTCATCAAAACCAAAAGTGGATTGCCTTTGTGCTTTTAACAGGAAATTGCATTCATTCATACAGACACACATAAAGAAGTTACAAACTTAAATGACAATTGTTCCAACAAAGAGCTGTTTGTGGTTTGGGTTTTTTCATCTATTTCAAAGAAAAGCCATCATTTGATTCTTTTCACTATTGGTTTCCCATTAAAAATATTTTAATGAGAGAATAGGGAGATGGATTTTTTAATTCATTTTAATCTTCAGTGAGTTACTCCTCCCTTGTAAAGAATACAATACATTTAACACTCATTGCTTTGATTTTTTGTTTCCAGGACTTTGCAGACTTGCTCAAAGTATACTTCTCTGCCTCTTAAGAACAGGTCTGTGTCTCACCTGTTAACTGTAGTGCTATATCTCTATACAACTCCCGACTAATGTGAAATTTTTCCTCATGCCAGATCTTCCCATCTGGAGTGCGAATTCTTGTTTCAGCAGGATTGAAACCTGAAAGTAAACAATTTAGGAGTTTAAAATAACTGCCACAAAAAGTCAATAAAGCTTTCTCAGGGTGGAAGGGGTGGGAAACTGCCAAGGAAGAAAGTTTGGCAGTTGTGCACAGTTGAAAAACAGTAGACTATATGAAGAGAAGATTATTAAGAATGTGAAAGGCTTTCTCAATCAATAAGCTCTGGGACCATAAAGAAACATACTGAAATAAAATGGAACACTAATACAGTGTGCATTTTTCATATAGTAATTGGGAATGAGACAGGAAAAATTCAAAAAGAATCCACACTTCTCTAAATAGGCAATAATTTCTTTTTTTTCTTGCCCATATCTTTGATCAAACCATGCTATTCCACTCCTGTAGTAACAAACACAGTTATGAGTCACATCCATGCTTTGACATGCTTTGACATGTTCAATGAATTGAACTCCGCCCCTTCACCATGTATAACCAACAGGGAGGGATCCTGCACCTTCATACCTCTATATGATGGAGCAGCAGGTGCAGTTGCCACTTTCCTGACTTTGGGAGTTACTGTATTCTCCATGCTCGCGATCACAACAGGCTGCTCAACATAGCCTGAGTGCTGCCCTCTGCCACCCAACTCTTCAGAATGCTCCCACTGCTTCCGAATCCTCTCCTTCAGCTTCTCCAACTTGGCATCATGCTGTCGCCGCTTCAAAATCTCCAGCCTATGAGCATTAGAAGTACTGGTGGCAGAAGAGGAAGATGCTTTCAGTTCACTGTCCTGGGATGTGTTACTCTGAAGAGTTTTAGTGCTACTCTCATCTCCTCCAGAGCCACTATTTCTTTCCTCATCCAATCTTGGAGGTGTTGCAACCTTAAGAAATGCCTCATTATTCTGCAAGGCATCAATTGCTGGTCGGTCATTCAAATACCTAACAACAGTCTCATCTGCAGCAGAAGAACACGGGCTTTCAAAATCTCTGCTGTGTAGATCCCGCTCATCTCGGTCATGTATCATATGGCCTATTATTTCCATCTTCCCTTGTGTTTCGCTGAAGTCCAAACTAGAGTGCAATTGCTTGGCCTCAAGTTGGTTGGAACCATGATAAGACAGAGAACTGTATGTATCCCTGATGTAATAGATGGAAGAAAAGAAGTCACCATCAGAAATACAACTGTATGACATTCCAACCCAGCAATCAGAATATTCATTAACTGTAAGAATGACTTCCTATAACTCATCTCCACTTTAAAGGTAAGCTCTTTTAAAGTTTGATCACCACACATTTAATAGTGCAAGTGTGATGAAAACGAAAGAGGTTTCCTGTTAAAGATTTCATTTTCTGCATTCTCTGTCTGAACATGACTATATATAAAGTTGAAAAGCTGAATTTAGGGTATGTAGAAAATCAGCAAACAGTAATGTCACCCCTCAGTTTAAAAAAGCCTTTACATTAAAAAACAAGTGTAAAACTTGAGAAGTATAATTAATGTACATTCTCTAAAACAAAGCAATGCCCAGCTTCTTGACAGCACAGTCATTAGATGAGAAAACAAATGAAATGCACAAGAAAACCCTGTCCTGTATTTGGGCAGTAAAAAAGCAAGAACTTCAGACTGAACTGGATGTATTGCAACAAATGTAAAGCCTAATGAGAGCTTAAAAATTCAACAAACTAAGGATCTCTTAGCATTTTGCATTTAATGTATTCAACGTTTTCACCAATGAAGGGCTGAAGATGTTGAAATCTGGCACTTAAGCTACCTGGTTTGCTTCTTCAGCAAGTACAGTTAAAGAATTGACCTGAAGCCAAGTCATAACAGTGTACTTGTGAAATTGTCTACCTCTCTTTCTCTTAATAGCACACTGCTGTTACATAGTGAAGTAATCATTACCAATCAACGTAACAGTTGAGCGGTTTAAAAGCATGAAATTTCACCAAAGTATATATAAATATATACACAAGCAGACTGTTCTACCTATTATTCTGGCTTTCGTTTTCTTATGCGCACTTTAAGCATTGACTATAGGCTGCTCTCAGAGCAGGAGTAATACGTTAACCTAGCAGCCCTGATGTTACTTCCAAATTAACACCCCCAGTGCCACACAGTTCTTTTTCCTGTAAGAAAGCCATTCTTTACACCTGGATATAACAGCATGAGTCTAGCTGCTCTCATTTTCTTCTTTTCCCTGAATTCTGTTAAATTTACTACACTAAATTTACTAGTTTTGAAACAAATAACTGATGCAAGTTATTGCAGATAGGGAAGACAATAAAACTAACCAAAGTTTACACAACTGATTCCCATCAGCCTCCCATGTAACAAACAAGGAGAAAAGCCTTACAGCTAACAAGAAGCAGAAAAGGAGACCAAAACTCAG
The DNA here is from genome assembly GCA_025447955.1 of Psilopsiagon aurifrons. Classification (NCBI taxonomy): domain Eukaryota; kingdom Metazoa; phylum Chordata; class Aves; order Psittaciformes; family Psittacidae; genus Psilopsiagon; species Psilopsiagon aurifrons. The sequence goes on from JAOEHY010008869.1 coordinate 21,372, forward strand.
GTCTTAGGAAAATGATCATTAATAGAGATCTAGTGGAATTTTAAAAAATACCACTGTCCCAACTCCACTCTAATCAGCCATCAGCAACCTGAAATCACTGTGAGAACATTCAGAAAAATATACAAACTATGTGTTAGAATCCAAGAAAAAGACTATTATGAAACTAACAAAGCTGATCATCAGGGATGCCTGTGCAAAGAACACGCACTGCTTAAAAACCAAGCAGAATTAAAGAAGGCTCTGATACTACAGCAAGTTATAAGGAGTTTGACTGCATGTTCTCTTCCTAAGTTTTTGAGGCGTCTTATGTTCATTACAGCACTTAATATACACTGAGAAAAACAGGCTTTCCATATTTTCCTTCATTCCTCATACCCCACCATGCTGTACGTTCTCAATATTCCACACCACTTTTTCTCCTTGATACAGCTGTTCTTATTTGGGTTTCTCACATACAAGAACTGAAGGCAAATCAAGTACTAGATGTTCTTGCTCTACACCACCTTATGATAACACATTTGGGAATCTTTGATGAAGAACTAATAAAACAAGGTTGGATAAACAGGAAGAAATACTCTTTTTGGTCCTTATAACTAAACCAAAATAACTATCAAACTTATCAGGCCACTGAGGCCACATCAAACTGATGATCTGGCTCTATTTCAAGACATCTGGTTTTAAACTCATATTCACTGAATAATAAATAAATTTGTATTTTATTTAATTATTTTTTTTTTAAAGGAAGACACTTTTGTCCAACACCACATGCTAGTCATGTGGGTGAATGAGGGCAGGAAGCAAATAATTTTTTGAGGAGCTTTTAAAAACACCCCATTAGCTTAATTTTGATCTTAGCATATTTTTCTTTAACAGTCAACTGTCTCAGTACTAACCTGTATGAAGCCAGTGGTTCACGAAATTCTACATGATTGCTTTTTTTCACATTGCTTTCAAGAGTGGTCGCTCGAAGAGGGCTGCGTGAGGACTTCTCCTTGTTTGATTTATTTTGGCTGGAGGACTGGGAAGCTGAAGCAGAAACCAAAGAATTTGCTATGTACCTATCTCTCCAGAATGAGAAAACTCTCGGGGGAACAATTAAGAATATAGTTTTTCTTAGGTTTGAGGAGCACTCCAAAACAGCATCTAAAGCACTTCCTCTCTTTTTCAAGAAGCTGATTTCAACAGCTAGGAGGCAAGGTGGCAAGTACTTGAAACAATGATCATATTTAAAGATAGACAATAATGTTTAATCATCAATTATAAGTAATTAAATTTGTGAAAGCTGTGTTGCCACTAGAGATCAACCTGTCTGTTCTTCCCCAGTGGCACACTACCAGAATGCTCTAAACAGTAGCTCCTTAGTAGCTGGTGCAGTGCTGTGGTTTTGACTTTCAGCCTGGGAACAGCACTGATAACACTGACGGTTTTATTTACTGCTAAATAATGCTTACTCTGACCAAGGACTTTCTGAGTCTCATGCTCTGCCAGGGAGGAGGGGAAGCTGGGAGGAAGCAGAGACAGGACACCTGACCCAAACTGACCAAAGAAGTATTCCATACCACAGCACGTCATGCCCAGCATATAATCTGGGGGCAGTTACCCGGAAGGGTGAGATCACTGCTGGGTCAGGCTGGGTATCGGTTGGCGGGTGGTGAGAGGTTGTATTCTCTTCCCTTGTTATTTTCGTTACCATTATTATTATTGATGGTAGCAGCAGTGGTTTGTGTTATACCTTAGTTACTGGACTGTTCTTATCTCAACCTGTGGGAGTTATATTCTTTCAATCCTCCTCCCCATCCCTCCGGGAGCAGGGGAGAGGAAGGAAGGGGCGTGAAAGAGAGACTGTGTGGTTCCGGATTGCCAGCTGGGCTTAAACCATGACACACGCTTTCCCCCCCAAGCTAAGGGAAGAAAACATTAGTTTCATGATAAAGATTATTAGCAGGAGACAACTTGAGGGCAGGGAGGAGAAACTACGTTTTCCCAGATCACAGTGGCTTTACCCTGCCTTACACACTATACCCTCAATAACACATACCTTTTCTGCTTATTTTCCTGCTTGCACTAGCAGCGGGCTTCTTGGCATCCATGACAGAATCAAATACAGCTGTGCTGGTGGGAGCTATTTCCAATTTGTTCTCTATATGACGTAACTAGAATTTGAAGATAATGCAAATTAGAATAGCATTTTCAGTTTTTAGGCTACACCATTTTATTCCTCTAATGTGACCAATTTTTCCTCATCTGCATGAAGAATAAAGCCACAGACAAAAGCAACTTCACAAGGCCGATACTGTAGAACTGCACAGCCTTATGGCCAGAAACTACATCAGATTATTAAGTTTTGTTTAAAAGGATTATCTAAATTAGGTTTTGTTATATAGTTTTGTTGCACAGTTTTGTTTCCATAAGTAGGCCACTGTGAAAAAAATAAAATTAAAAAATTAATAATCACATGCCATGCAGAGTCTTAATGCTGGGACTGAATGAAATACTAATCTCATTTGCAATAAATTCTGTAATACACTTTTCAAAATTGAGCAAGATACAAGATTCCACACGTAAAACCCCACACTGATGCTAAGCTGTTAAAAAAGAGAGTTGGACAAGTCTATGTGAAAGAGCTGAATTCCATGAAAAACCAAGCTGTTTGACTTCACTGAAGCCAGGTTTAGAAATTAGTTAAACTCTGGCAAGAGTGGCAAGAGTAAGATCTGTTCAAGATGAAATACACTGGTGTCCCAGTTTCTGACCAGTAAGCACGAGAGAGCTATTTTTTTCAGGTTTTCAGAAGTCACCACTTTCTTAAACAGAAAGGTAAGACTAAACTCAAGACTCAGCATGTGTTACTACACAAGACTGAGCTTGCTGTGGTAAACATTTCTTCTACTGCACGTGGAAAACTGTTTCCAAGATACAACAATGGCCAAAATGCATGAACTCCAACTGCTTGCCCTATTTCAAACTATTTAGCAGTCACTGAACAAGACCTTAGTTAAAAGTTTTGTAGCCATTAACTGATTTGAAAAGGAGTAAGACCAAAACAACAAAAAAAAAAACGAGCACAAATGAAAAAAAAAGAAAAAAATAAAAAATCAGTACTTACAGCAGCCTTAGTCTGAGAAAAAGTAGCCCAAGCTGCAGTTAGATCTTATGGAGCAGAAAAAAAAAGAAATACATTTCTCATTAGTACATGTAAAACAATGGAATTAAATGCTGCTTCAAAACAATTTCCACGGGCTCACTAATCAAATTCTTTCAATTACTCAATTCCAGCCTGTCAATCTCCTCTAGGAGAGGCTGCTATCAGTCAAAACTCATTTTACCAGAGCAATAAAGTACATAATGTAAAATGAGTATGTAATGTTAATGAGTTCACTACGTTAGGTTGAGTATATTATTACACTTGAAATCAAACCTGCCACATTATAGAAGTTTTTTAGAAGACAAAGTAAAAGCTGGTTATCTACCCCAATGCAAATACCTTACATTTTTCCATTACACTATAATTTGACTACTTTTTTTTCCCCTTCCATTTTCTTCTTCAGTAAATTAAGCATGAATACAGGATCACTGAAAGACTCAGCACCAAGCTTTGGGCATGTAAATGTTGAACTGTACACCCTACAAACAAAATAGAAGCAATGTTTGCAAAGAACAAGCAGGAGGCAATAATCAACTTTACACTTTCAACCTAAACAGACAGCATTTGCTCTGTGCACAAACTAGTTTAGTGGGATGCATTAGTATTTTCCCCTAAAAGTATTTACTTTTTCAGTTCCCCTCTTCTTTTGGGTTCTAATGGTTTTCTTCTAACGTAATGATTTACACAACACAACATCTAAAATTTATTGTGTGTCAGAACCATGGTGAGTAGTAATAAATAAATATTTTCCTTAGAGTTGGAAAGCTGACAATTTAATTTCAGGTTAAGATAATCTTCTTCCTTTGTGTTGCTGTAAAGAAGTAGCATGGTAACAACTTCACTTTGTCTCTGAGAGATGGTGCTTCATGTCTACAGGACACCTCAGTTTCACAAAGTACATAATTTTAAAAGAAACTGAACATAACACAGAAAACAATAAGCAATAATGTCCTCTTACAGAAAAAAATAATAATCTGCATCTACTTTCAAAATAGCTTCCAGAGACCAGTTTTGTCATAGTGGAGATCGTAAGACTAATCTTGAACCACAGACTTAACATGCAACTCAGCTCTGCAGATTACAGCTTTCTTCCTCCCAGTGATGTACTGTGATTACATGACAGTAGAAAGCAAACAGGATTTCTCCAGTTCAGGGAGACAGAAGTGCTACCAGTCATCCTAGTTGAGATGGACTGCTGGCACATAAAAACAACAAGGTGGTTGGTGACAGCCAGCATGGCTCCACTGAGGGGAAATCCTGCCTGACCAATCTGGGGGCCTTCTATGATGGAGCTACGAAACTGACGGACAGGGGTAGAGCAGCTGATGTCATCTACCTGGACTTGTGCAAAGCATTTGACACTGTCTCACATGACATCCTTG
>JAOEHY010008871.1:0-13058 GCA_025447955.1 Psilopsiagon aurifrons
AGGGAAGTTGTGAATGCTCCATTGCTGGCGGTGTTCAAGGCCAGGTTGGACAGAGCCTTGGGTGATATGGTTTAGTGAGAGGTGTCCCTGCCCATGGCAGGGGAGTTGGAACTAGATTATCTTCAGGTCCTTTCCAACCCTAACTATTCTGTGATTCTAAATAAGAACCAAAAGGTTCAAATGTTAGGGGATGTCGTTCACTCTAAGTAAAGTTTGAAGTAATTCTGAAACACACAGCAATAGGTCTTTGGTTGTGAATCTTCTGCCTAGAAGGATAACTTTTAGGTTTAGGAGCTGTTCCTTGATTTAGACAAAGTACTAGGCTAATAACCCAGTTATACAGTCAATGTTGTATTAGAAGTCCCAGTGCTGCTGGTATTGATCTCAGTATTGGCCTGAAGTAATTCATGCTTCTGTTATCAAAGAAAATGCTGTATTTGCTTGAGGGACAAGGTGATCTGTGAAAGCTAAGAAATGGATGTTTCCTTGGATTGTCTAGGAGTGAGACATGGAATTCATAATTTGGTCTAGTATTTACTTGCTCTTTCCTCTCCAGTTGCTTATCCCAACAAGCCATGGGGAACACTCTTAAGGCCATGGCGTTTCTCTGCTTATTTGATTGGCCAGGAGGTTGGACAATGGTTTAAACCAATGTCAAGTCCATCTACAGGTAACAAGGGGATTGCCTTAGGTAAGGAAAGAATGAAAACTGGCTATAGTTCTGCACTGAAGCCTCTGGCTAAACTTTCAGGAAACAAGTCTGATTATTGCCTGACTGTGTGATACTGGCTCTCCCCAGGATTCTGTATGTTTTGCTTTCATTGTCACCAGACTTCTCAGTGATGAAAACAAAAGAAAAGTTACATGACAGGTTTTTATAAAAATATATTTCCCATTTCAGTTGTAAAGGGAATCCTCCAGGCCTTTAAATTTCCAAAGTCATCCAGGTGCATCAGAGCATTTCCAAGCCAATTTGTCATCATTTCAAGGACTGACTGCCTGTAGTAACAGAGTGGACAGTGCAATTGGGTGCTAACCTGTTGATCTACAGTTTGGTTTCACCCAGTTCTAACCCACAGTGTCAGAAGGACTTCCACAATGTTTCTTCAGCTTCAGGGGATTAGACTGATCTGGATTCTGCACTGGTATTTCAGTTGTACTTTTATCGGTGTAGAACTTACCTTAAACTGTCTGCTGGAAGAATACATGAATACTGCACTTGTACCTGAAGACATTATTATAGTCAGTGATGCAGCTAACACACACATGCTCACTCCAGCATGGATACAGTGACTGCCCGGCTCTATTGAGCTGCTAAACTATTTTTGGTTTAGCAGTTAAGTGCTTTGAAACTGCAATGATAAAAAGACCAGAGATTTCTACAGAGAGCTGAAACATTTGCCTACCTCTGCCTCAATACTGCAGAATCCCTAGGGGTTTATGGCAAATTAGCTAATTTGTGACCCCTAAGAAAGAGGTAAATAGGTCCCAATTTAATGGCTGAATGAAGTTCCTCTAATGCATTTGCTTTTTTTTTCCTGTATTTCCAGCATTCTGAGTGTTGGTCAGCTAATTTAGATGGTGATGTTGGTCAGTGGCAAGAGAGGATCCCTCTATAGTCCTGAGTGTCAGTGGTGTTTCCACAGGAGAACTCTGAGCTGAGAGGTGGCTCAGCTCTTTCAGATTAAGCATTCCATAAAGATCTGTTTTGTGGCTCAGGTAGTAAACTAAGTTTCATCTTCATGAAGAGAGAAAGGAAACTTGACCCAAAAAAGGCAATAGAAGCTGAAAAAATAACAATGTTCTGTTATCTCTCATGATAGAAATCACATTGTGTACCACATATTTAATATTCTTTGGAGGTTACAGAAGGCTATAGTTGGTTGTTTCATTTGTATCACACAACAGGGGTCCAGTGGTTACTTTTGCTTAAACATTTGAAAGCGTTTTCTTTGCAAGTGGTCTTAGCAATTTCTGGTTTAATTGTGCAGATTTTCCCAAACTACTTTCTCAAATGTCAGTGGAAAAGGAGAAGTGCCAAATATGGTATTTAATGTTTGTGAGCATGCCTGTGCTGTCTCATCTCATTCATCTTTCTGTTTTCTATCCAATAGACATCATCTTTGTAGCTTTTATCCGTGGAGAAAAATCTCTATTATCCTTACAATCCTTTTTGAAATTGTGTTTGTTTTTTACCATTTCCTCTTGGGTTTATGACACAGTTCTGATCACAGCACTTACCAAGGAAATTACTTGTGGTTTCTCTAGAGCACAGCACACTGGTATTTACTGTTTCCAATATTTTGACTCTGGAGCAGATGTTTAAATACCACAGCTGGTTTGAGCAGAGGCATAGACTTTGAGCATGCTGAGCTGATTGAAATGACCTTTGTGTTCTCAGGCCTTCTTCCCCTCATCAAATGTTACAGTGAGTTTAGATCCTTTCAGGCAGACTACCCCAACTGTCGCCATTGTCTACAAAAAACATTGCCTGAAGCTATGCTGACCAGCTTACTCATATTTGGTAGTCTTTCTGAAGTGCCTCATGAGATCTTTGAAGTCCTGTTTAATTCTCTATTTTCCTGTAGACTTTTCCATTTCATTGCTCATTCTTTTGATTCAAGAAGCTAATAGTTTTTTCCAGACCTTGTGCTCACCATTAGCTTTCATAGCTCTCTTCTACCTTGAAGATTGACCATAGGAAATCCAGGCAAACAATGTGGCTCTTTGTCTCCCTCAAGTGACTAGCACAAATACCAACCTCTGTGCAATCGTTCTTCCTGTGAATTAAACCCTAAGATGTGCCTGTTCCCCTTGAAGAAGCTAATCTGTATTTTTTTCCTCTTATTTCTTTGGAAACATAAGTCTGCACATTTATTCCTTGCCTGGAAAACTCAGGATGAGAGGTTGATGGCCTCACGTTCTACTCTGACATTGCTGCTTGGGTAGATAGAAGGTACTAGATGGCTGCTCCAGACCCAGCGTTTTCCAAGGCATCACCTCTAACCAATCCTGCTTCCTCACAGCCTGAGAAAGTCCACATTTAAAATTTATACCCAGATCTCTCTCAATAGCTGTGGTGTGACCTTGCAGTGAACTTCACTTCAGGGGAGGTAAACATGACTACGCTGCTTCCAGCTCAACCTGCTGTGTCCTCATAGGGCTGTGTGGTGCTGAGTGATCTCTTTGGCCTGGCAATCTCTGCCCAGAACTTGTACTAAAGTTGAGCTGAGGAGATCAGAGCCAAGGTTGCTTCTAGATACCTTAACTCAAGCTCAGGACATAGCACAGTTTTACTTTGGTTCCTTTGTCATAATACCTGTCTTTTTTCCACTGTATCCTCTAGACAGCTTTTCCAAAGTCACCAGAAATAGCTCGAGTTAGGGCAGCGGCATGTGTATAAGCAACATGAGGGACTTTTGAAAAGATGGATTTGCAACCAGCCGTCTCCATTCTCAGCAGCAATGATTAGCCCCAGCTCTGATTGACAGAGTGCAATAAAATGGAGACAGCTCTGCCCTTGATACATAATAAGTGAAAGACTAGTGGGAAATATCTCTGAAAAACTTTCCTGCACTTAAAGTGGATGAGCGAGCACAGCCCTTTTCTGTCTTTCTTGCTCTTCTCTGAGTTGCAACAGCAGCCTAGAACTGAGCCTTTGGTGTCTTTGCCCTTTTCTACCTCCTTTTGCAACTCCTAGGATGAAAAAATAATGTGGCTTTTCTAGCTTCCTAACCCCATTCTGTCATTACTGCTGCAGTCCTGTGAAATGTGCATTATACTACAATAAAGCTGGTGTGCAGCAAGCATGGAAATGGTATTGGCAAAGCTATAATGGAAGCAGCAATTTATGACCGTGGCCAGGTGGTCTTCTTGAGGGATTGTACCTGAGCTAACATTACCTTGCTGCGAACCACTGAATTGAGCTCTGTCATTTCTGGCAGGTAAATCTATGTGTGGTTACTATGATACTCTCTTCTCTTTGAAAATAAGTCACTTGTCTAACATTTAAAAAGAGCTAATGAGAGACAAATATAAAGAGAAGAAAATAGTCTTAAATATGCATGGTTTAGGTCATTAATATCTGAAATTAGGCCACATGGAGCTGACCAGCCAAGGAGAATGTGGCTGGGTGACATTGGAGCTTGTCACTACTTGGTCCAGAGAGGCAAAGGGATGTGTACCCCACAAGGCACAATGATTATCTCTTCCTTCCTCTGTCATCACATCCCAGTGCTTGGTCAAACATCTGCCCTTCTTGTTCAGCCACCCCTGTGCCACAGCTGGTGCAGCCTGAATCCTAAGACTGTTGAGATACAGCTGCAGAGTTTTTGAGGATGGTGCCTTTGAGAAGTCACTGACTGCTTTCAGACTCAGATTTTCTCTTTCTATCCCACCTGCTGCCTTTATGAAGTGGGTACATCCCTCAATGCAAGACTGGCCTAGGTACAGCTGGAGACTGTGCATGTCTTGACGAGGGCTTGGGGTAGTCTTCAACTTTGGCTTGAACCTCATGATGCTGATGCCCCTTTACTTTCTCCCTTTACCTTCAGCACCTTTACTAAATCTGTATGAAACACAGAGATAAAGGAGTCCATAGATTCAGGGGCTGGAAACATGGGGAGTTATGAGCAATCTCTGTCCCAGCCACTCTCATGCAATTAGGTTTACATTCCCAGAATGTGTGACCCTCTTCAATTTCCCATTTCTTTCTCTATGAGCACCATGAATTGCACCTCAGGTTTCATCTTTGATGGGAATTCAGAATTATGCAAGAAAGGAAATTCTGAGAAGAATATGCAGCTAAAGAAGAAAAATCTTCTCTTAGCTGTAGCTGTGGGTTGGGTAAAAGTTAGAGTGGAGAGCAGAAGTCCTTTCCCACCTATTGTCACCTTTGCCTACCCATTCCAAGCAATGCTGCTAAAAAGTGGGTGCAACCTTCATGCATTAATACCTTCATGTAAATAGTTTTATCATTCCTCTTAGCCAAAGTATCCGTCAGCTACTAAAGGCGTCATTTTCTGATTATCTTTTTATAAGCTGCTGCTCCAGTGGACCTGCAAAATTAACATTGTGCTCAGCAAAACGGTCTATGTAAAACAAGGGCAATTTATAAAGAAATATCCATAATCCTTCACATTAGAATTTGGCTGTTAAAATTCTGGCTCTTCTTAGAGGTCACTCTAACCTAGTTAGGTTCTGTTAAGAAAAGCTGTTATTACAGCTCACAGATTTTTTTCTACTTTGGCTTGTGCGCTTCAGCACTCACCTCTACATCTCCTACCGTGCTGTCTGCCTCTCCTGATTTAAACTGCATTACTTTCTGTCATACATTATTGAAGACTAAGCTTAACTACCTGGACACGGTGAAAAATGCTCAATAGTGGGGTTAAAGTCCATGCAATATTTCCTTTTCTCGTTTCTTCTTTTCCCTCTTCAGGAGAAAAAGGAAATGAAGTGTGTTGAGGAAAGCTGCTTGTAGAAAAGGTGCTGAGCTGGAACAGAACAGATGTGAATTCAGTTCCCTGCTGTGATATACGTTTTCTGAGTGTCCTTGGATATATAATTTTATTTCTCTTCTTTTCTCTCTCTCAGTCTGCCTCTTTCCCCCCTTACTGCTTTGCACATAATAATATATACTTTTACCATCTAGCGTATCTCAACATGTTTTTCCTTCCAGAGCAAAATCTGTATTAACCAATATACACACAGTATTGTGAAAAGCAGGATTCCAGTCTTTGGGCCTCAAATCTGGTAATACCACAGAAATAAATGCATTAAGTAAATATCTCTCCAGCTCATTCAGCACTACTGTACACTGTTTAAAACAGAATGATGTTGCAGTTAAACTTGAACTCTCTTGCCTGAGGATTTTAATGGAGTAAAAAGGAGAAGATTTCATTCTGATATTACTGTGGCAAGTCTGTGACCTTAAATAAAGTCCTGTTGAATTTATCTTGGGGTTAAGCACACAATTATGTAAATATTTAGAGCCACTGGCTTCCTGGTACTTCCTTGTGCAATATTCCCTTTCATGTACTGGATGATGAAACCTTGATCACCAGCTGTCTTGCTTCCATGGCAAAGGTCTCACGGGCACTTCAGGGTGTGTGGCAGGTCCTGGTTTCTTACAGGACAAGCTCAAAGGAAACTCTTGTAGAAAGAAGAATAAGGTACATTGAACATCAAGGCAGAGGATGATTTCTCTATCAAGCAAGGGAAAAACATTACTCTTGCAAAGGAATTATAATCATATGTTTCTGTAATCCTGACATGAATGCAGATTGACTTTCAAGTCCTAAGCACATAGAAAAGTAGAAGAATGCTTATGCCAGTGTAAGCGGTGAAACCAGCACAGTGACTGGTCAAAGAAACCTTGGGGACTACTCCAAAGGGACCTCCTGTCTTCTGGAAGAAGATACAGCAAACCTTTTTTGCACTTTGTAGGTAGCAGCATGAAGTTTCAAGAAGTTCCCTCTCTGAAGATGTGCTTGGTGCAACAGTAGTGTCTACATTCCTTATAATATAGATAAAAGTGACTAAATTAAGGCTGCATAAAACAGCAGTCTTGAAAGAAAGGAAATCTCTTCCCCCACACAGAAAATAATCACATGCAGAGACACCAGAGAGCTCCTATCTCTACCACTGAGACAAAGAAACAAACTGAGAAAGATAAGTCTGACAAACAATAACATATTTGTACAGCAGTAATCAAAGGGCTACAGGCACCAGACCTTGGGAATGTTGTCTTTCTCATTTAGTGCTTTATCTGATAATGGCAGGACTGTTCCCTTGTGTTAGATTATGGAGCTACATCAGAATATAGAAATTTCTGCAGTTTTGCATGGGTAGAGGAGTGTATTTCAGTGGCCCAGGACATAGTGCTGTAGTTAGATTCTGATTCAACAAAGACACACCTAACCTTCACCATGCGGGTACTTTTGGAGGTCTCAGTGAAACTAATTATATTACTGGAAACTGGTCCATTTTTTAAATATCATATAAAATGGCAGAGGTTCGCTTGCTGGCCTTGGTACAACACACTGCAGGTTATTCTAGGCACCCCTCTGGTTTGTTGAGAAGTTTATAAGGACTCTTCAATTTCAGTGCAGGAGACTTTGTTATAGCTGCCTTTGACTATATCCTTGGGATTTTGAGTGGCCTGGGGTCTTTTTAGTGTCTTTATAGGATCAGAGAAAAAACATGAGAGAAACGCTTTAAGAGGTTTCTTTACCCATTTTCCTCCCCCTTTAGCCAGGAGGATCAACTATCTATAGATGTAATTTCTGATGGATGTTTGCTCTTTAAAAGCTTCCAACAGTGAGAGTCTATCATGCCACAGGCAAATTCACTCCAGTCCCCTACTTCCCTCACTGCTAGGAAGCTTTTCCTGATGTCTAACCCTCGTATCTCTTGCTGCCACTTAAGCCATCCTGGTCATGGCAAACAGATTATTTCCTTTCTCTTTCCAACAGTCTTTAGGCAACTGATGACTCTTATGTTCTCTCCATCATTTTTCTCTCCTTTGCCTGAACAACCAGCTCCCTCATTGCTCTATTATAGTTGATGAGCTTTGATCTTTGACATTTCACATATTGTTACTCTGACATATCTGCAATTGTTTCACTTCACTTTTTTTGAGGTCCAGTGCCCAAAACTGGATAAGACTAAGGTTTTCCTTGTACAGGCTGAGGGCGAGAAATCAGTTACCTTCAATTACAACTCATATTCCTGTCCTCACCATATGCTTGTACAAAGATGATTTTAACTAAGAAATGAAAGTTATTTGCTCCTTGTTGCAATTTAGACTTAACTGATGCCTTTCAGATGATGTTATGAAGTTGTAATAAAACTCAGGTTCTCTCTTCACGTCATTAAGTTTCTAGGGCAGCTAATAAGGTGACCATACTTACATCAGCCTTTGCTTTGAGTGTTGACATTTGATTTGAGTAGGTGCTGATAGCTGCTCCCAAAGAATCAGAGTTGCACTATAGTTATCTAGTCTCACAGATTCTGACTTTGAAATTAGAGTGTTTGGAGGTGGAGTTATCATAATTTTGTCCCCTAAGTGTCAACAAGATGGCTGATATTGGATATGTGCTTCCAGCTGGGCAAATGGGAGCCAGCTGAACTTTTCTCACCTTTTCCTATTGAACTTCCTTTTGGAGATACTTTTGCGTGCTTTGAAGGAAAGCTAGGCTAGCAAAGTCATCTCTGTGCTGATATAGCATAGGGGCAACTTCTTCTCATTACTGGCTATGGAATCATGGAATGGTTTGGTTTGGAAGGGATGTCATAGAAAAGAATCTGTTTTGTTATGGTTTTCTCTCAAATTTTCTTGCCCATAGCTATAAACACCTGGAAATCCCAACAGCATCAGCAAAGCACTGTGCTGTCTTCTGCTTAAGTGAATGTAAGAGAAGCCGACTGAAGATTGTGTTGACTGGACCACAACAGCCTCAGCACATTGAACTTCAAGACATGGTCAAATGCTCTGACAGCTCCCCTGCATACTGTAAGCTGCAATATGATTAGCTGGCAGTACTGGCAGTTGCACTTCTTGAGGGCATGTACACAGAGCATGTATAGAGGCAAAATCTCTGTCAGATGCTGTCTGGATTTTATGGTTGGACTAATTATTCCATGGCTGATGCTCCCACCCTTACAGTTCCATACATCTGCTATCGTTTCATACCCTGACATTCAGAGGTGTGACAAAAGGCATGAAAGGCTGAGGGTTGTTTGTCTTATCTCATTGAATTCCCTTGTTTTGTGGGTTACATTTCAATTCCAAATTCTATCTGGATTCAGCCTTGGAGAGGCCAGCAGTGGTGCTTTCATTAGATCTACAGAAAGAATGGAACATTATAAAATACAGAGGGAGGCAGAAGGAAGATCGGTTTTAGAGTTGCTTTTGACCCATAGGTCTGAACTACTGTATACTTGGTGGTCCAGGTTTTGGGTGTTACAGAGTTCTTACATTAGGCAGGCTTGTTGGCTCTTTTCTCAGTGTACACTATGAGCATGTGTATATTTATTTTGGAAAAATCCTTAGCCAGAAGGAAGACAACATGTAGTGAAAGATAAATTATGCAGATAATGTTCTATTATGCGCAGAGAGTAAAAAGTACAAGGGACATGAATTTCCCCAGGGAGACACCTCTGAGAGGGGAGCCTGGGACAGCACACAAAATAAAATCAAGAGGAGAGGAGGAAGGGGGGAAAAAATGAATTGGAAGTAGTTCTGGCAGGTTTTGCTTGAAGGAGAAAGACTGAATGAGCAATAGATATACTGGTTGCAATTCCTTTCAAAGAAAGGACTTCATATTGGCTGTGTCACTTATCCAGGTCACTACTCCAGCTCCTGAAAAGCATGTTTTGACCCTGCAGGTATTTATGGAGCTTTGAGCAAAAAAGTGTGAAAAGAATCAGTGTAGAGAAAAACTAGCGGCATCTTTTCCCTCCAGGCTTTCTTTTTGCTCTGAGGTGGGAAATGCATTCTTTTTATAGCTCTGGTCTGTGCTATATGGCCCATTGAGGTCTGGCAGGATGAGTTCCTGTGGGTTGTGTGGCAGTGCAAGATCAGATACAGCAGGCAAAGAAACCCCTGGTCTTATCAGAGACAAGCACAGAAGCACTGCTGAGGGTGGAGTAATATTTGTACTTGAACAGCAGAACACAGAGAGTCTCACAGGGCAGTAAAACGTCATTTCTTCAGGAACAGCAAGAAGATGCTCTCTGAAGTCTCTCTTGTTTCAGTCCCAGAGCTGTGCCTCGTAACCGAAGGTCTCAAAGCTGGTGTTTTGAATCAGACCCTGTGACTGCTGGCACTGATGCTCAGCTCTACTGCAGCAGTTCTTCTGATGTGCTTGTGGTTCTACACAGTGCTGTGGGCTGAACTGTGCTCAAGTGAACAAAAACGGAGAATAAAACAGGTTGGGGTTTTTCTTGCCCTTGAGATAGGTCCATATGGCAGTAGTGTCCTTCTGTGACTCAGTGCACACAGGTTTTCCTGGGTGCTCAGCCTCAGGCTCTTTGGCCTGGCTTTTGGAATCCTTGAGATGAGGTACTGAAGTAATACAGTGTTTCAGAGGATATGCTGCAATTGCTGGCAGAAAAGTAATTGGCTCTTCCCATGTGGCTGCCATCACAGATAAAAAATGAGGAAACAGTCTGAGGGCTGGAGCCCCTGTGTTTCTACCTTTGTGTATAATGTTTGAGGTGATCATTGTGCCACCAATTGACCTCCCACAAGCAGCCACTGCAGGAATCACTCCCATTCTCTGTGCTTACCATGCCACAGCCCCACATTAAGCAAACAAGCTTATCCCTCTTTTGGGTTTGTGTTGACACCTGCGGGTTCAGAGACTGTTTGTTTGTTTTCCCTACTCTCTTCTGTGCTTAATTGGACAGATTACATTCAAGTTTTTTCTCCCTTACAGCTTCCTACCAGGCATTAGTCACAACTGAAGACTGGACTAATTTGCTAATGTTGTACAGGGAAATGTCTCCCCTGGAGACCTGGCTGATGTGAACAGAACTCACAAATTGTATCAGACCAAAAGCCCCTTCAGACAAATGATTCTCTGCTTTTTTTTTGGCTCAGGTCATTGCTGCTCCCTTTCCTTTGTCATGTCTTCTGCTTCCTTTGTGCATCTTTTTTCCATTGTCTGTTGAGTTGCTGTTTCCTTGCTCTCACGTCTGGAATGGCATGCCTTTCACAGAATCAACACCACAGATTTGAGGGATGTGGGAGAAGAGAGTTCAACTTGCTGCTTGTAGCTAAGATACTGTAATGCTTTGCTTTGCTTTTCTGCTGCTCCTTTCCACAAAAGCTACACCCTGAAGGCCAAGTAAAGAAAGAAGTCCAAGTGGCTTGCTGCCTGCTCACCCTTTCTTTCTGGTTAAAGATATTGTGAGTAGTTGCTCTTGTTTTTCATAGCCATTGGTTGTTCCACTGTCTATGAATTTGTCTAATCCCAATAGAAGTTATTGGCCTTGATTTAAAATTATTCCCCATTTCCTTTGTAACAGCTGCTGGCAAAAGCTGCTGTTCTCCTGATGGATTTTGTTGGGTGTAAGTTTGATAGCTTACTTAGAACAAAGGCCAGCAATCTGTTAAAACAGCATGACTTCTACATTTAATACTTCTCTGCCTGTAGCTCTCATTTAATCTAAGAATTAACCATCATTCACAATGTTGCAAAAAGCAGTTGCTGTTTGCAGTATCAGGGGGAAAAGTCATAGGAAATAATGGATAAAAAGGTAAATTCTGAACATCAGCATCTTTGTTGTATATTGATAAAGGTTGTTGTATATTGATAAAGGGTAAAATAGCTGCCGTCTTATACTCCCCTACCTTCTTGAATGAGTGGTGTATATACGATGGTGAATCTCTTTATCATCTGTATCCCATCTGTGGACTCACAGATTTCTTGTATTTGTGCTGTTATTTCCAAGTAAAATGTTTCCAGGTTTTATTCTTGGCCTTTCCTTGTATTGTGTGTAAGTGTATCTTCTTGTCATTTAGCAGTACTTTAGAAAACAGCTGGTGCCCCCAGGGTAAACCTTTTGACAGTGCCCTACTCTGCCAAAATTCTACTTCATCAGCGAACCATGTTGTGCATATTTCTCTCGTTGTTTTGCAAATTGAAATTACAGAGTGCTGTTGCATTTAAACAGGATCTCTTTGATCTGGGAGGTAGTAAAACTTGATGCTCTGACCTACCCTAAATAGCTGGGCTTGTTTCACTTGGGCAAATTATATATTTATATATATGACCTATTATGCTATTAGAATACTTCAGCAGAGATGCTGCAGCTCCAACTTGCATGAAAATTCTTTTGAAAGGCTAATCAGAAGAGATACACCGTCAAGATTATGTGCTTTAAAAATACAGTTCTAGGAAGCATTGTCAAAACTGGGCAACAAAAAATAACCAGCTGTGATTAATCAGATCATATACATCCTCCTACTCTCCAATTTTTCATGATCTTAATTCAAATCAAAGCTTAGGCTGCAGAGATTAACTTTGTGCCAGTGTCTAAAAATCAAAAACCTTTCTCCACATCATATAAAATTGATGCTCATAAGGTGCCTTACTTACTGAACACATGCTTGAGAATTTCAGCTTAAGTTCCTTTCTTAAGTGTCCTCCCCAAGGCCTTCCTGCCTTTGCTTACTCAGATGTAGCTAACAGGCTTAAGAACAATATCTCGTTCCCATTTAAGTAGCCTTTACACTACAGGGACCAGCTGGTGGTCTCCTGGGTGTCCAGGAGATAAACCAAATAGAAGATTTTGAAAATAAAACCAGCTCCATGTGCTACAGCCAGAGTAGAAGGCAATGGCAGGGTATAATGATTGCTGTGCTGGGTTACCCCCGTCTCTTTCCATTAAGTAAGAGGCTAGCTGAAATTCTTTGGGCTGGAAGGGAAGTTTCATTTCATGATGCATACCGTGTCATGAAATAAGAAGACCCAGTGAAACCCATCTTTGGTAAAAATACAGGAGGTTTTAGGAACTGCATGTTGTACATAACTAAACATAAAATGTTAATTTCCGTTAGCATTTATTCAGATATCTTCATGGCTGTTGAGACAAAATGTAAATCAAGACAACAGATGACTTTAGAAGAGAATAAAATATGTTTTAAATCAGAGATGCTCCTCAGTGCTTTTGAAGGGTGGTGATGCATTCCACAGTAGTGTGGCAACTGTAGACATTACTCTGCTTACAGCTTTAAAAGAGATAAAAGATATGTGCTAAAGTAATGGAGCAGGAGTGTGCGTGCATGCTAAAATATCTTCTGATCTTGTCTTCTGGTCTTGCAGTCATTATGTAAGGACTCTCCCCTTCACTGGGACTTCTGTCTGGAGTAGGCACATTTGCAGTGGAATATCCTTATTTGTCTGTCTGTTCAGTCAAATGGTCATGCTGGGGCTCCAGCACTGGGGCTAGGGCCATTGCTCTTTTGAATCTCTTTGCATGGCTACTTTGTACTTTTGGAAAGCAAAGGGAGATACAGCTTTAGTTCTTGTTTCTTTTTCTTCCCTCCC
>JAOEHY010008872.1:0-21496 GCA_025447955.1 Psilopsiagon aurifrons
AGGTGTCCTGTCTCTGCTTCCTCCCGGCTTCCCCTCCTCCCTGGCAGAGCATGAGGCTCAGAAAGTCCTTGGTCAGATGAAACATTACTATGCAGCAGCTAAAAACATCAGTGTTATCAGTGCTGTTCCCAGGCCGAAAGTCAAAACCACAGCACTGCACCAGCTGCTAAGAAGGAGAAAAAATGACTGCTACTGCTGAACCCAGGACAAGAAGAAAACTGAGATAGCCTGTGGCACACAAGAAGTCAGATTTGCAAGTCTGTGCTGTTTGCATACTGATCCTGTGGCTGCTGTGAGGTGATATGCGTGAGATGAGCCCTCCTCTGTGGCTGGCAGCCTCTTTGAGATATCTTAGTAGATGCCTATGGGATTTTCTGCCTCTATATCTGCTGATGCTCAGTATGACGAGTTAATTAGTCAAAAATTACAGTGTAAACATAGCCTTTGTGCTGTTCAGTTTAAAGCTGAGATTCTTTTCTAATTATTTTGTAGAATTGACATCAGGAGTGAAAAAAGACACTCCTTTAAGACTCATCTTAGACTGCAGTAATATTTCCATAGCAATTTTATTTCCTTCAGCTTTTTTTCTCCTTTCTGCTTTATCATTGGCTTTGGGTTGGCTTTCTCACAGAAGAGAGGGTACTTAACAGAGCATACAGATTTCAGACCCTGTGGCCTCAAAAAATTGGCTGTACTGCTGCTCAACTTACGTATTTGAAAGGAGTTGAAACTAGTATTGTAAATTCTAGCTAATATTTTCCTTTGCCCAGATTAACATAAATTTATTGTATTGTTTTATCCAGTTGGACAGGACGTACACAGGCCTGCAGACACTCGGTGCAGAAACAGTGAGTCAACAAATTGTGCAGTGGATGTTGTATTTTGACTCCTTAAGGATGGTTAAAAAGGAAAAGATACATGGGACAGAGCACAGAGTCAGACCCATCTGATTTCACAATTTCTAGAATGTGTATTTTGCTGTCTTCTTAAATGAAATTATTGTGACACCTTGTCAGTATTCCTGACAACAGTCATTTTTTCCCCATTCTAGTTCAGGCGAGACTGTTTCTAGCTCTTTCATAAAGAAGTTAACTTGTCCTATAGTTATAATTTCCATTTCTTTGTGGAGCTTCTGGTATTAAATGTCTTGATTTACATTCTGATATGCTGCAGATTTCATACATAAAGAATTTAAGTTAAAGGGATCACCTAACCTGCTGAAATTTTACGGTATATTTAATACTTTTAAGTTTCTGCATCTTTCAGGATTCAGCATCTTCATGAAAAATGAACTCTTAAAAGTTAAAATATATAATTAATAACTCATAGTCTGCTGCATCCCTGAAGGATTTTTGGTGTTATTTTCCATGTGTCGTACTGTAGTGAATGGAAATTTTCATGGTGAAATTGCATTACTTCAGCTTTTCAGTCTGTGGAGAATTAATGTGAGATGTCTGCTGTTATTAAAGAGCACTTTTGAAGAGTAGATAATGTGTGTTTCTCAAGGCCTTATCAAAAAAGGCAAGCTGCGGTTTTGTGCCTGTCCCTAAGGGGGTATACAGCACTTTCCTTAGTGAGATGCTTGGAGCTAGGCTCTGTGTTCCTTCCAGTGTTCACTGTTCAGATTTCCCCACGGACTGAGGGATGTGCTATTTTACTGTGAGGGTTAAATGTTGCAAGGTTTTTGTCTTAGCTCAAGTGCTGCTGGACCTCTGGGAATTGTCCTTGAAATGAATGGAAATGTTATACAGAGGTGGGGGGAGGAGAGAGAGAAGTTTCTATACTTAAAAAGAAAAAGCATAGCTGTTCTCACTTTTTCTGTCTTTAGCCAGCTGCCAAATAGTAATGTGCTTTCTCCTATTTCTGGAAGGTAGTGGATGTGGAGCTACATAGGCATTCCCTTGGTGAGGAGTATCTCTTCTCCCAGTCTTCAGAGTCTGACCTTTCTGATGTTCCTACGTCTTTACCGCTGCCGTTGAACATCCCAGCACCAGTCAAAGCTTCTTCACCAATTAAACAGTTACGAGACTCCAGTCCAGATGCTTTGGTGGACAAAGGTAAAGCAATTGGGTGTTGGTGAAATTTGGGTCCTTGGACCTTCAGCTGTTCTGGGTACCTCCTCTTAATTGCTTTGTGCCTTAAAGGTTGCCAGTGCTACCTGCTCCTTGCTTATCCTAGATGATCATTTTTTCAGTGTACTCTGAAAAGTGATTCTGAAATAGTTATGGTTTATTTGGGGTTTGTTTGATTTGAGGGGAGTGGTTTTGTTTATTTTTAACATGGAGTTTGTTGAGTAGGCTGTTTTGCTATACATGATGAAGATGGACCTTTATGCAGCAGATGCAGTTGGTAAAAAAAGTTGTTGAATAGCACTTGTAGCTTTATTCTTGGCAGACTGTTTTCAGAGGTTTTTTTTAGGTTTCTTAATATTTTGGGGCTGGTGTATACATTTAAGGAATTGGTCTAATGGTGTGGTCAGATATATATGTTGGTGCCCAACCTGAACTGACTGGGGGGGGGGGGGAGCAAAAAGTACTACCTAACTCTGGTGTTGAAAATAGAGAGTGAAACAGATGTGTATACCTGTATGAGGGATGGCATCTGTGCTAGTCATGGTCTCGTTCTCACCTCCTCCTGTAAGGTCAAGATGTGCAGTGCCTGTTGCAGTGGGGCAGCAGTTGGTGCCTTAAGATCATTGGAGTTGTGTGAAACAGGCTGATGCTGGCCCTTGGGCACACTGTTCTGATCTTTAGTTTGTGTGAAGTAGGAAAAACTGTGCATCTGTTAGAATTTGGCTTCATTTTCTGAAATACAGAGTGTCAAGGCTTACATGACAGACCTTGCTCAACTGGGCTGAGGAGCAAGGGTGTCTTTTATGGTTTGCACATTTTAGTGTGAGAAACTGGCTGGAAAAAGCAGCTGTATATTTCAAAATATGGTTGATAGCAACATGGTCTGATGCCTTTCTTGATTTATCCTGTGTTCAAAGATTGGCTTTAAGCTGGTGTCAGGCATGGTGCGCTTTCTGGTAGGTGCTGTGATGCCACTGACAGTGTTCTGGCTCAGCAAGAGGAATGTCCACTGTGTGAATGCAGTGGTTTTTGTGGTCAAAGAAGGAGAAATGCAACCAAATTTTAAATGCATAGGCTTTTTATTTGTACAGGAAGATACACAGCACTTGTGGGTGAGCAATGCTACAGCCAACAGGAAGGAAATAAACCTGCCTCTTTCTTACACTGACAGGCAGTGGCTTCTCTCATCAACTACAGGTTAATGGAGGCCCTCCTAC
Source organism: Psilopsiagon aurifrons (assembly GCA_025447955.1). Taxonomy (NCBI): domain Eukaryota; kingdom Metazoa; phylum Chordata; class Aves; order Psittaciformes; family Psittacidae; genus Psilopsiagon; species Psilopsiagon aurifrons. The sequence continues at coordinate 3,290 of JAOEHY010008872.1, forward strand.
ATCAAGTAAGGTGGATTCTTTTACCCAGGTCAGAAGGCAGTAGGAGGTCTCCTTGTGCTCTTACTCAAAAAAACACGCTGCAAGATTCTCTATGAAGGAGATCCAGCCTTAGTCCTGTGGAGCCCTGAGGACACATGAAGCTACCAGCGGCTTTTGGTCAATGGAAGGATCGTTCCAACAAAATGTGTGAGAAGCGGCTGGTCACCAGCTGCAGCTGAGCAGGCTGTGAACAGCGTCTTCTGCTCTGAGAGAAATCCAGCAGGCTTGCACGGGAGGAGCTCCCTATCCTGCTTTCTTCCCATTCAGTGCTGCCCACCAATTTATTCTCCTTCCTTCAAGAGCGTGTTTGCTGTGCCTGGGTTTTGTTTGTGTAGAGAAGCACGGTAAGGAATTAGATGCCTCAGCCTAAGAACTATTTCTCTTCTTTTCCCTGTTTTAATCAGGATTCCCCGGGAATGCTGAAACTGAAAGACATACCACGTTTTATTCCCTGCCATCTTCAATAGAACGGACTCCCACCAAGTTAGCCACACAGAAAGTTACCTTTGGCTCTCATGGAAATTCAGCCTTTCAACCCATTGCAGCTAGCTGTAAAATAGTGCCTCAAGGCCAGAGTCCGAGCCCTGCAGAGTCACCAGGAAAATCCTTCCAGCCTATCACCATGAGTTGCAAGATTGTATCAGGTGAATGTTAGTTTGCCTATCCCAGTGGAAAACCAGAGAGTGAACCAGTTGGGCTTGTTCTGAGTCTTTCCCCTGATTTCCTGCCAAGTTTTGAGCAAGGCAGTAGGAAACTCTAGAATAAGGAGCTAAACACAATTCTTACTGGTCAAGGAAAAAAGTACAAGTGTGAAATTCTTCACATCAGATCAAAAGCAGGATAAGAGCTGTTCTCGTCCTATTCTTGAGTGCTTCTAAAAGGTAGTCTTTAACTGGACTACTACCCACAGAAAGGCCTAGTCAAAGACCCATCCTCCATGTGTGGGGTATTTGGACGTGGGAAGAAGCTATTCTTCTCCATCCTGCTTTCAGACAGCTGGCATGGATTAAGAAGGATTTTTTTTCTGATTATTGGGCAAATTAATTAGATTCAACCTCGGAGACTCAAATGGTCCCTCTTGTACTTGCAGTATCTCCTCAGATGGAACAGCTTTAGTCTTCCTCTTCCAAAAGTCCACCCTCTGTTGGATTAAATTATCAGCTGACTACAGTGAGAAATGTGATACTCTTTTCATAGCTTCCAAACCAGACATGGTCAAGGTGCTGTTTACTGACTTAACTTACAGTCACTTCTCTGCCTGGGCATGATGCCATCCACTGGATGATGTTTTACATCAGGAAGTTTTAATGTGCAGCTCACCATGTCACGTGTTGTGAAGCTGAAAAATTAACTGTTACATTCCTTCATTTTCTGGTGCTCTGGGCAGAGAGTTTAAAGCACCAGCCATCAATATTATGTGATTTCTGATGATCTGCTCCCAGATAATTTTCCTCAAGTGTGTCTCGTTTGTTGGGTTTTTAATCAAATTTCAATGTTGTTCCTTCACATCTTAAAACTGTACTCAGGCTGATTTACATTTGAATGTCTGCCAAGTACTTTCTTCCTTCTTAATAAGCTCTGCTCTTGATCTTCTTTTCCCAAGGCTTTCCAGAAAGCAAAGGGCCATCCTGTCTTTCTTAAAATCCTTGGATTGTTCTCTGTTGATCTTTGCTATTTAAATCTTTCCCTGCTAAATATTTTTCCAAGGCTCTGCTGTCTATCAAAAAGTGTCACTCCTTTCAGATTTCAAAAACAGTCTAGAAGACTTGGGGATTTATTTGTTCAGCATTTATGTTCTATTTTAATTGTCCATCACTGCCAAGAAAGCAGATTAACAGTCAGTTGAAGCTTAGTGTGCTTGCTCCTGTCTCTTCTCTCTGATCACTTCCTTGCCTGTCCTTTTCTCTTTATTTGTTGTTTACCCTTATGCAGCTCTTTAGTTTTCCTCTCTCCTGGTCCTGTTACCCAGAAGTTGCACATTTTACAGTCTGCTTTACAGTCTGGCTTCTGCTGTAGTGCTAGCAGTGAAGGGATGAGACAGTCCATGCTGGTCTAATGGCTGCTGCATTACACAACCTTTTTATGTGATCTGCTCAGTTTCTGGCTCTGAATGCCTGTACCATGGGCTCCACAAGAGAAAGAGAGCATCTGGTAAGGAGCTCAGCTCTCTTTCTTCATCTCAGACGGACTGGTCTTGGCAGTGAGAATGATTTAAATAATGTCCCTCAGGACGCTGGCTTCTCAAGGTTCCTTTGGACCCTGCCTGTCCCATTAGGCAGAGAGTGTCCAGGGTAAGTAGGAGCCATAATGCTCTACATACCTTTTCTTTTCCTTCTGTCTTCTCTTTCCTTCTCCATCTCGCTCAGGCTGGGAAATGCATCCTCACAAAATGTTCCTTCTCTAAGCCATTGTACAAAGTACAACTACTGCTGTATTTTTATGTTCTTACAACATTTACAAGATGGAAGCATTGGACTTTTTTTCTTAAGGTTCTCCAATATCGACCCCTAGTCCATCTCCGCTACCTCGTACCCCAACCACCACTCCGGTGCACATGAAGCAAGGCTCTACTAGCTCAGTCATTAATAACCCGTATGTTATTGTGGACAAGCCTGGACAGATGGTTGGAGCAGCAACCACAAGCACAGGTGTGTAGTGTGATCACAGAAGGCAGTGGCTTAGTCTTACCCATTCAGGTTTATTCTCTCTTTAGAATGGTTAGTATAACACCAGGATATGAGCTTGAGAAGATACAAAAGTATTCTGCGAAGAAAGAGGGAGATACTGGTTTACACAACTGGCCTGTTTAGCATGGTTAAGGTAATTTCAGACTAACGTAACTCCTTTAGGAAACAGCACGTAATGTAAGGCCAAATTGAATTCACAGATGCCTCTTCAAAGAGAGCCTGTTCTTTGCAGGCAAAAAGGGAAGGGGCGAAAGTAATGTAGACTGTGGTGCACAGAAATTTAGACAGAAACAGTGCTCAGATGGTTGGGTGAGGGCCATATCATGGATGTAAGCGAAAAGCATGGAGAGATTGTGGCAACTGGCAGATCATCAGTATTAGGTCCCTGTGAGTGGGGCTCTGGATCTGTAGGATATGCATAGACACAGGGTGCCAAGAGATAAGCCGTGCTGGGTTTTGTTACTGCTCTTGACTTCTAGCTGGCCCAATTCAAGCTGGTTTGTATTCTTCTAATTAGATTCCCTTGGTGCTTCAGTGGTGATGTAAGCCTAGGGTCAGCGGGGAGGGCTGAACTGCAAAAGACAGGTGATGAGTATAGACATCAGTTGGTAATCTTTGCGTTGGGGATGGAGGAAAGGTCATTCAGAAGTAATTGATTAGTTGTGATTTGTGGCCAAAGGCCACTGTCTGTTTAAGAACACACTTGTTTGTGTATGTGTGTGCTTGCCAGCATCTCAGAAGGATGCTCAGAGCCGCGTGGTGAAGTGTAGCATCCATGTGACACACAAACTGTTTGCTGGGCATGGTTGGAAAGGGCAGAAATTTCCTTAATAATGGTTCTTCCTTTTATCTGAGGGAATGCAGTTGATATCTTCATTTTAACTTCGTCGCAGATCGAATTGGTAGGGACAGCATAGTCATAACTGAATTTGTTAAAGTATAGTTCAGGTCTTGGTAACACTGAAGCTGTTTCAACAATAGGGGGTTGAGTTTTTTTGGTGGCGGTTGGTTGATTGAGGGTTTTCTGCCCTTTTTGTTTTCTGTTTTTTCTTTATCTCCAGCCTGTCTGTCTGCTCTGCATATGTGGTTTGTCATTGTTTGGGTGACTTTTGTGATCTCCTAGTAAAGATTTGTACATGGAAGTGCGCCAGATGGCTTGAACATACAAGTCTTAACACCATTAAAGGTGCAGTTTCCCTTCACATGAATGTGATTTAGGTACAGACTGGCCTGGAAGAAACTGCTTGCTGCCTCTCTCTCCTGCACTCCCGCTGTCCTTATCCTGCATGAGTCAGGTCAGATCAGAGGCAGAGCAGAAAAGGAATACCCTCCCCAAATTGAGCATTGTTGCCAGGCAGCCTCAGCACCTGCCCTGTGTGCAAGATGGAATTTGGAACTGGATTTTTGGCAGCAGCAGCCAGGCTGAAGTGAGTGTAATGTGGTGCTACAGACAAAGTCACTGGGATGTTTTTGGTAAGACTGTAGACCATCCTTAAAAAGGTGGTTGAGATCTTTATGCTCCCTGAAAGCCAGACTTCCCAAACCCCATTATTTCAATGGCTGCTCATTTACTGTTGAATTTAAGTACAGACTGTAGTACAACTGTATGGGAGACTATTACTGTGTTTTCATGTGTGTAATCCATGGCTTTGGCATCTCTTGAGCAAATGAAATTTAACAATCCAACCCAACAGCAGTAAGAAAACTGTTGCTGAGCAGCACTGTTGCATATACACTGTGGTAATGCAGGGTAAGTTTAGCACTGAACCCTCATCCATCTCAGGTGTCAGGAGAGTGCTTGTTTCTGTTCCTTCCTTTACCCTGCTTATTCTGTCCCTTCCTGTTGTTAGTCCTCACTTTGTCCCCCTCCTTTTTCTAGCCTTCCTTTTCCTTGCCACTCCAGCCTCGTGTAAGGCTTCTCCGATACCAGTGTCTGAGGTTAGTGTATGTTCACAGGGCTTCAGGGCAGTGGAAGATGTTGCATCGGCAGCAGGAAGTTGTGACTGGCAGCTCATTTACTCTCCTAATTTCACGTATTTGTATCTCTACCCAATATCTTCAGCCAGCCAGGAAGGTGCCTGACCATTTTGCAGCGCACAGAGCTCTGGTTGGAGACTGTCTTCTCTTGGGCATGGATTCTGCAGGTGGAAATTCAGTAGTGGATTTGTTTTGTGTCTGTGCCAGTTCCCACTGACACACCTCATGATGAATACAGACTTAAAATGAAATGCGGTGTTTCTTGTTAGAAGAGGTTTCATGTGTTCAGTGTCGCCACTCCTGGGCCTTCATCCCACATCTGCTTTATTTCCCAATACACAGGAAGTCCAACCGGCAAACTGACCAGTGCTTGTCAGGCCTCTCATGGAACTGGATCTCCTGTATCAAAGACCCATGGGAGCAGTTTTGTCACCTCAGCTGTCAAGGTAATGTTCTCATTAGGCGTGTACTTCCCATTTGAAGTCCATCTTCCTGTTAAACAGGGCTTTTTAGTATTATAACTTCTGCATTTTGGGCAAGTTCTTTTCGTTGTCATTTCATATGAAGGTTTACTGTGTTAAACAGATGGATCCATATGAGAACGTGGTGGTTATACAAGATGATAGTGTCACTTCCTGCAGCTCTAATTAGACTTGCCTACACCTCTGTTAAAGGCATATTTCTACAAGGAAATCCATAGAGGACATAGCATGCAAAATGTCTTATCTTTGAAAAAAGCTCTTGTATAGCTGACTTTGATCTTCTTCACTTTTTGTTAGTGAAGGTATGTGATTAAACCGGAGGTGCCTGGTTCACTCTGGTTGTTATTTCTGTACAGCAGCTGCTCCTAGCAGCTTGAAAATAGCTCATGGAGTGGTTTTGCAGCTGCCTGCATATAGAAAAATGTTTGTGTAAACAGTAGAGTAACCAAATGTGTAAACAAGCAGCGATAAATAGAGTTCATGCTTCTGATCAGCAAAGCTCAAAAGGTACAGAGCTGAACTGTCTAACATAAGATCTCTCGCATCTTCTGCTAGGAAGAATATTTCTGGCAGGAAACTGGCATCAGTGAGGCTCTTTCTGGAAGCAGCTGGTGGGTTGCTGCTGAACACAGGACCATTTCCTGTCTCTAAGTTACAAGAACGTAGGATTGGGGGGGGGGCAGTGGGGAGGCTTGCCAGTCAGTCTGCAGAGAGCAAATCACTGCATTTGGAACTGAAATGCTTCCAATGTCTTTTGGGGAAAAAGTGTTGAAGATTGCTGTCTGAAGCAATTTGTTTGAAGTAGCATTTTAAGTGTCAGGTGTGCAGCTGGCTGTTCAGCTTTTAAACGCCTGTCTGCTCAGATGGAGCTCACTTAACTAGGTTGAAAACCATTCATTAGTCTTTATTTCTCACTTATTTGGGAAGGCTCTTTCTGAAAGGTTTTCAATGAGTCACAGTAGGCACATGTCATTAGGAACAGTTGAATCCTGTATATACAGGGCAACATTAAAAACTGGGAATATTTTCTTTAAAGTGTGAAAAAATTGTAGCTCTGTAAGCAGAAATATATTTTGATCTATGTCTTCTGGTTGATGGAAAAGCTGTGATTTAATGGTTTCTTTACGGAGGACAGAGTGCCTGATAATTCAGAGTGATGTTACAGATTAGGCTTAACTCATCGCTTTTCATGTCTTTGCTATGTTCTAGTTTTCTCTTCATTTTTCTTAATGACTTCAGGCTATGTTTCTAGAGCTACTCTAAAATGACTGACAGGCTGCGTGCCTTCACATCTTCCGAGTTACAGGAGAGCAAAAATTCATCTGAAAGGTTTTTGCTTGCAGACTTAAATTGAACATATTTTTTTCCCTGTCATCTTAGCTTATCTTCTTTCTTTGAGATTGTGAATAGAATCACAGAATGGTTGAGGTTGGCAGTGGCCCCTGGAGGTCATAGAATCATAGAGTGGTTTGGGTTGGAAGGGACCTTCAAAGGTCATCTAGTTCCAACCCCCTGCAATGAGCAGGGACATCTTTATTTGTGTGTTGTCAGGCTTGATGTTCTCTGCACCTTCCTACCAGGTATTCATACATTGGTAAGATCACTCCCTCAGCTTACTTGAACTTCACAGTTCTGAAATGCTTTGTATAAAGGCTGGTCAGGGAACATGAGTTCTTTCAGGTGTGTGGGGTATGGTAAGAAACAGTTGTTGGAAATGTAACTTTCCAAGTAACATTTGGCTTGTGGGTTGTATTAAGTAAGTTACACTCCTTTTACTGCAGTGTTGACTGAGGGAAGTCTGATCTGCCCAGATGGTCTGTGGTGCCCTTTCTTAGTAGTCACTTGGTTTATTTCTTGTATTGGACATTTTGCTGATTATTGCACCATGTCCTCCTATTTGCAGCAGGAGGATTCTCTGTTTGCCACCATGCCACCCCTTTGTCCTATTGGGAGTCATTCCAAGGTGCAAAGCCCCAAATCGGTCACAGGAGGACTTGGAGCTTTTACAAAGGTATTTCTCTTAGCTGTTGTGCCTGGACAAGGAGCCCAGTAGTGCAGTGTCATGCTGACTTGTGCGACAGACCATCTAACTTCCAGTGCATGTAAAATTGTTCCTGGAACCAGTGTGTTTTGCTGTTCCCCTGGGGCTCTACTGAACCTACGAGCTTTCTTTTTATCATCTCCTCTTTCATCCTTTCTTGTTTTTCTTTGAGTCATTATTGTGTTTTGACTTGTATTTTAAAAGCTATTGGTAGTGGGATACGGTAAAACCAAACTGCAGCAGATCTTTCCGGAGTTTCTGAAAAAATGATACTGTGATTTCTGAATCTGGAATGCTACTTCTGAATACGTATCCTTAAATGTTACCATCTGGAATTTAAACTTGTCTCTGGCAATATTAGGTGATCCAAGTAAAAGGTGGAAATACAGTTCCTACCAGTTACAGTACCTACTGCAATCTAAAGCAAAAAAAAGAATCCAGCCTTTCTGGAGTTGCTGCTCCTGAGGATTAGATTTAGGGCCTGGACCAGAGAAACATAAAACATATATGCAAGAGAATAATGTTGGCTATAATAAGATGCAATATCTGTAGTGATAATATCACTTGTAATTTGGCATGGTAGAGGAAAATACTGAGGTTTAGAACATGTTTTGAACAGGAAGGTGCTTAGGAAATTGAAACCTTAGTGTTCTGGCATTGTGTTGACATGCAGGGCCTGAAGAAGTCAGGTGTAGCCAAATCTGTTGTTAGTATGACTAGTAATTGTAATATTACTAGCAATATCTCTAATTCTCTGATTTCTATAAGCATGTCTCAAATCTGGAATGCTTTGTAGAGAAACCGCACACACATACTTGTATGTTGGAAGTAGCTCTCATCTTGGACCTGAGTTAGTGTCCACCTGGTGGTAACAACCACGTCTGAGTTTACTGATGTATGCCCTTTCCTGCAGACAGATTGCTCCAGAAATGATCCCTAGTGATTTAAGATGTTGGCTTTCCTTACTATTTCTTTCTATTTAATAGGTGATAATAAAGCAGGAGCCAGGAGAGCTGCCCCAGCAACCCCAACTGCCAGTGACAGGGACAACCACGCAGTCCTCTGTGCAGCAGTATGTCACTGTCAAAGGAAGCCACATGTTAGCCTTGTCACCACAGAAGCCAGTTGTGAGCACGGGCGAGGGGACAGTGCAGTCTAAGGTATGAGGTGCTTGGGTATCTTTGTGTGTTGTAAGCTGACTGTCTCGTGATTTTATTGCAACACTTCATGCTTTTCTCAGGGGTTGTGTGGTTGCTTTTGTCTTGGGCCCAGGCAGCACCACCACCATAGTTAGCTGGTTTCCCCATGTGCACAGAGAGGCTCATATCATGCTTGCTTGTAGCCCTTCAGAAGGGAACAGGGTAAGCAGGCACTGTTGCATTGCATTGTGTGCAGGGAACATCTTCTACTTCTGTCTAACCCATTGCAACAGTGGGATTGGGGTGGTTTTGAACTGAAGCTTGTTGACCCACAAAGTTGGCTGCCATAAATAGCTCTTGCTGAAATTCATCCAGACCTTTCTGTAAGAGGAGGAAAATTCTTTCCTTGGACCGTAGGCCTACAACAAAAAAGGACAGGACAAATAGGTAGTGGGATGGAGCCTGAGCCAGAACTAGAATTAGGTGGAAGCAGTTCTACTTGAGTGGCCACTTGAGTGTTTTACTGTAGGAGTCTGTGCCAATGCAGTGCTGCTATGACAGGAGTGACACAGCTTCTGAGAAGATGCAGTAACCATGCAGTGACAAGATGATGTGTCAGAAATTGTCTCCATTCTTGCCCGTTCCCATTGTAGATAGAGTCAAATCACATGGGAAACATAAGAAACTGCATATGGAGCTTTCACTTTTGCATAAGTAAATATATATTTACATTTGCAACGGTTCATTGTGGTTTTACTGCCTTATTTGACTATTCAAGCAGGTATGCAAACTTATGTTTCCCTGAAGTTATTGTCAACATATAAAATCGAAGCACTCTGTGGGCTCTGCTTTGAGGCCACAGCTTTCTCAGGGAGTCTGTTCCCATAAATGTGTTGAAACTGAATTTCTGGATCTCTGTGCTCTGCCAAGGCAAGGTTTATCTTCAGCTGGAATTAAGCCATTGCTTATATATGAGAAAAATGCAAGTGCCCTGTAATTTGAATGTACTTAATCTTTTGTGGGTGCTTTGAAATCCCAGTTGTGTTAAACAGTTGATCTTTCTACTTGGGATTAGTCTCTTGCCAATTTAATTTTGTTTCTGAATGAAGAGATTTTATACATGACTAGACATGTATGAAATGTCTAGAGATGAAGGTAGTGTCCCAGCTAGAGTGGTTGCTCTTGTCAGCAGTACATCATCCAGTACTTATTTGTTGCAGGTTGTTGGAGTGCCAGTTGGATCTGCTTTACAGTCAACAGTGAAACAAGCGGTGGCTATAAGTGGTGGCCAGATACTTGTGGCAAAATCCAGCTCTTCGGTAGCAAAGACTGTTGGTCCGAAGCAGGTTGTGACTCAAGGCGTTGCCAAAGCCATTGTAAGCGGAGGTGGAGGGACAATTGTTGCTCAGCCTGTGCAGACTATCACAAAGGCGCAAGTTTCTTCCACAGGTGCTCAGAAAAGTACCTCTCAAGGTTCAGGTAATTTTCCACCTTGTTAATAGCTCATGATGGGTAGACTTTGAGGCTTTATAATGATTTCTTTAACTGCAAAATAGCTATGCGTGATTTGAAAAAGTTCAAAGTGAGTAGAGAAGTCTGTAGGGAAATTCAGGCTGAGATCAGTAAAGAAAATGTCAACTCATTATCTGTAAGAGGGAAGAGGGGGTGCAAGTACTATAAAACGTGCAGTGTTCTGAGTGGAGATCAGACAGATATGCTGGGGAATGTGCTAATAGTCTTTCATGGAGCCACGTCTCTCTTTTGCTCAGCATTGTGTCCCTTAGATGCTCAAAGGGCTCCACATAAATCCAGCCAACGAGAGCCAAACTGTCTTCTTTTGCATCTTCACATCTTCTGAGTGATTACAGTCACAGGAGTAAGGGCAAAATCATCCTGCTTGCTTCTGCACACAGCTTTAACTGAGCATGTTAGCTCAGGCTCTAGACCTTTTGCGAGGTGGTGTGACCTTGTGGAGTAAGCCTGTAGGTCCCATGGCTGTGCTGCTTCGGCCTGCAGCCATAAGCTGTGCTACCTGCGGAGAAATCACTTTTCAGACCTATTCCAAATAGTCTGTGCATCAGTGGGGGAGTTAATCTCCAGTTAGGCCACCTTATCAAAGGCTAGCTGCATGGTACTGTCATGCTGTGCAGATTTCAATGCATGCTACTTTCTGCAAACAGTAGTTATATTTCTTTTTATCCTTTCTTCCTAGTGATGGCTACACTGCAGTTACCAGCCACCAACCTGGCGAACTTGGCAAACTTACCACCAGGCACCAAACTGTACCTCACCACCAACAGCAAGAATCCTTCTGGAAAAGGAAAACTGCTTCTGATACCCCAAGGAGCCATCCTGCGAGCCACAAATAATGCTAGTTAGTCTTGCAGGGAAATCTATTGAGTTAAATAATGTAATCACTGCATAATTAATACGTTTGGCATTTTTGCTGTAAAGCATCCTGGTACTGTGGAAGTCAGTAATAGGAGGGGTTTCTTTGATCACAGGAACACAGTATGTGGTGCTTTTTAAGACTGAGATCTCACAAGTGTTTTCAGTGAAACTGCTTTTCATGCAGTGCACTCAATGTCTGTCTATGCTGAAGGCAGACAGTGCAGTTTTACTCAAAATTCAGGGAAGGGTTGTCTTTAACTCCTCCTTTGTGATGTAGAGCTAAGAGGTGTATGAATGTAGTTGAAAAAGCAATTAATAGCTAGTGGGGTGATTCCCTGGAGAAACCAGAAACATAAGGAGCTGACTTTGAAAAGGGTGAGATACTGTATCTGGAATGAGGGAAAGGAATTGTTCTGAATATTGATAAAAAGTTTGGCCCCAAGCTGTTGAGACCAGCAGAAACATGTAGATTTTGTAGATGGCCTTGTGAATCAAACTTGCTGGGGAGTAACCTGAAGAGTAATGTTGCTAAAATAGTTCTGATGGGCAATACTTTGTTTATAGTTTGCTGTTGCTATAGGGAAAGAATAATGCAGGTTTGGACTGTGTAGATGAAGTTTTGTTGTGAGCCTTCTGCAAAATACTCCTTTTGAAGCTAGAGGTTGGGATGGGAAATGGATTGGTGTAAACTTTCTGCTCCCAGTCCTGATACTGGCAGTGAGGAAGAGGTGTTATTCAGTTTAACATGTAAGGCTGTAAACATTAGCAAAATAGCAATGGAGTGGATGTCACTGAAGAAGCAGATACCCATGGTGAAGGGGACTGTAGAGCTTGTGATGGGAGCCCCATTGCTTGAGATTTAGAGAGGCAGCTGGAGCAGTCCAACTTCCACAAGGAAATTATCCCACAGGTGTCAAGGAAGAGTAAATGCTTGTGATTTTTATGACAGAACCATTAAGTATTTTTTTTACTCTTAATGAGGGACTGCAAAAAAGACAGTGTTCAGGCTGTTTCTTCTGGTGGTAGAGCGATAGCTATGTGTCACTGCAAGTTACTGCTGCTTGGTATTGACGATCTTGTATTCTGTTAACAAATTGTACTGGAACAGCCAATGAAAGTAAAATTAATAAGCCAGTGGGGCTATTGTTTCTAGGGCTTTTGCTGCGGATTCATAACCTGCAAAAGACTGATGAAAAGACTGGTTGTCTGTTAGACAGCATTTTCTGTTGATAGAAAATGCAAAACTGCCTGAAATGAGCTTTGCTTAGACACCAGTTGTCCTTATTTCACCCGTGACTCCTTTCATTCATGGTGTTCGCTGAGCTATAAGAAAGCACAGCAGTACACCTGAACAGTACTGGGTACTGTACTGGGTAATAATGTTACTTAGCGGCAAAACGTGTCAGCAAATGTCTTGCAAAGTGTTTTCAATTACTTGTATATACAGGGGTGCTTCAGCAGCCATCAGTGTCTGGTTACCGAAGGGTCAGACTTCTTTTTCTGGTTACAGGTCTCCAATCTGGTTCTTCCACAAATAGTGGAGGAGGAGGAGGAACCCAAAGCACAAGCAGTAACTTGTCACAGCACCTCACCTATACATCCTACATCCTGAAGCAGACACCCCAGGTCAGTGGTGTAAGCATCTCTGTTGAAGTTGATTGACATTTGAGGCTACAGTGGTGTTCTGTAGCACGTGAAACATACTTGGACTATGGAATCTAGGTCATACCCTCATGGTCCCTTGCAGGCTGAGAAAGCAGCACTGAATAAGGCCAGGGTAAGCAGTGGAGTGAGAGAGTGCCTGGTGGCGGGGCTGCAGAGCACACTGAAACAAGAGAGGTGATGTGACAGAGCTATCTTACACAATTAAGATTAGTAAGAGTTGGAGGACAGCATGAAAAAGAGGAGAATAAAGGAGTTACTGGAGTGAAACAGCAAGGCTGAGCAAGAAAGAGAAATAAGGAGACAGAAGATTGTGAAGGGATCCATATGTGACAGTGAGTGAATAAAGCCTCTGAAGGGTGACAACTGAATAGTGAAGTGAAGCAGGAAGGGTGTCAAGTTCTCAGGTGGTAGGTTATAGAGTGCGCACCTCCAGGTGTCACTGTCATTTCTACATACTGAGCTCTGAGTATGTAGTTTTTGTGGGGGAGCTAAATACATTTTGAAGTGAAAAGGTGACAGAAGGTCTCGATTTCTCTCTTATTCCTTCTGCCTAGCCCAGCAGCAGCCTCTGATCTTGCATGCTAGGCAGCATTTGTCACAAAGAGTAAACCTGAATAGCATAAAGTGCTAAATTGCGGTGGATGCCTCTGACAATACAGGAAACTGATTATGGCTTTTTCACCCTTTCCCTTGCATCAGGAAGTATTCTTCTGTACCAGTAAGAGAAGACTGTGTCCAGCTCTTATTGCAGAAGCATCCACTGTAATTAACAGTGCCTTGTTTTAGAAGATTAAATACTGTTGCATTATAGTTATGGGGTTTTATATTGTATTGACGCTCATGGATTACTGTTGACTCTTGATTGTGTTTCCAAGTGCTGATCTCCTTAATTTATTTGTGGAGTAGGGTACCTTTCTGGTTGGCCAACCTTCTCCTCAGAGTTCTGGGAAGCAGCTGACTCCAGCTTCAGTTGTTCAGGGCAGTGTAGGAGCTGGAGCATCTTCCACGCAAGGACAAGCACTAAAAGTGATAACTGGACAGAAAACAGCTCTATTTACGCAGGTAATATGCAAATGAAGTGTATAGGAACCACGGCTGCCCATTATGAGGGTGTTGCCTTTTGTAGTTGTTTGGGTTTTGTACAATTACGATGCTGTCTGTAGTATGATAAGGAAAGCCTGTGAAGGCCTACTTACATATGCAGATACTGGACCACAGTTTTCCAGCTTTATCCATATTCTTGGAGTGGGTGAAGTTTAAGTGTGGGTCACTAGTTTGTAAATGTATTCTGGGATTTCTTAGAGAAGTGAGCACAGCCACATACAAAAATGTGCTTGAATATATGAGCCTTAGAAATGGGTCTGATGCTAAAGCTCTTAAAAAATTTTGGGGTTTGGTATCCAGCAAAGGTCCTTCTTTTAAAAACTACCAAGTGGTCCTGATGAAATTTTGACTCCCCAAGAGTGCATGTAATTGATTGTCCAAAGTCAGCGGCTTGATAAAGTCGATTTGTGAGGTGATAATTTTGTTACAGCTGTTACTGTACATTGTGCCTGTTAGAAAAGTCTTTTGAAAATATTTTTCAGTAATGTAAAAAGCATTTGTCCTGTTTGTTGTTGATGAGCTTTAAGGAATTTTTAAAAATTCCAAACAAATACAGCTTTTTCCTTATGCTGAATTCTTTTTCCAAAGGCTGCAGCCAGTGGACAAACATCACTGGTGAAAATATCGGATGGGTCTATAAAATCAGTGCCTGCTTCATCCCAGCTCTCCAAACCTGGCACCACTGTGTTGAGAGTATCAGGAGGTGTCATCACCACGGCTGCTGCTCCTGCCATGGCCCTTCCCACAAACGGGGTGTCTCAGGTGAGAAAGAACATCATCAATGTTCTGCAATACAGTGTTTGCTCTCTAGCCAGTAAAATCCCCAGGAAAAGAATTCTGCTTCCCCCCCGCATTGGTATTCTTGTCAGTCAGCATTGCTGGTGGGTCTGCTCTTATTTGTGTACCAGCATAGTGCATGCAACTGGTTTTCAGCTGGGCTGTTTGCCATAAAGTAGTATCTGTGAAGAAACGAGGGGAGAAGCAAAACTGAAACTTGCACTTTCTTGCTTTTACTGGTGTTTAAATTCAGGTTGGCAGGGAAAGCTTTATCTGAAACAGCTTTCGCAATCATAGAGATCAGATTTTTGGGGCTACGCGTGTTTCAAACACCACATCTGCTGCTGGCACAGAAATTTGCAGAAGAATGTGGAAGGCCTGAAGCCAGCAAGCCAGTCAAAGCCAGCAGTAACTAGACTAGATCGCAGATCACAGACTCTCCACAGTGCTTAGTGCCCCATTTGCTATCAGGAGATTTCACTGGCAGTGGCCAGAGTTCCTGATCCTTTAATGCTGACTGTGTTCAAAGGATGTCACTCCTCACCACCCCAAGGGAATCTTAAGAGTGCAGCCTTGGAAAGAGGTGCTTCAGCAGAATGAGCTTGGAAGCAAAATATTTTCATTCCTAGAGCAAATGCTCTTGTGCGTTGATGCAGGTTGTCTGCCTGGTGTGGAGTTAGAGTTGGCTTGATGGGGAGGAAGCAGCAAAAAATAGAGTGTATAGTTCGCTCTGAGGGTTCCCCTAGCCTCACTGCTTTTGCCTGTGGGGAGGCAAAGATTAAACAAGAGGAGAGTTGATGCCATGCTGTCATCAGAGAGCAAATGCTGGAAAACTCAGCATGTATAGGTGAAGATGCTAAAATTTGTGTTAAATGCTACTCAGTGTTCGTACAGATCTTGATGAAGCTGCAGAGAGAATTTTCCATCCAACCTCTTTATCCCAAACTTCTTTTCCTGTTTGTCTACTGATACTTCTGGATTTCTAGGCAGCAGGGAAATATGAAACATTCCTCGGTCAAATTTATCATCTGGAGTTCTACCTACTTGCTGATGTTAAGGGACGTTGGCTGTAGATGCTGTCAAAGCAGTTGTGGTAGTAGTTCCTGAGCATGCTGTTTCTGCTCAAAACAGCCTCCATTCTGTATGTGGTCTCGTTATATGTGGGCTCCTGGATATGTGCTTGAGAACCTCTTGCTTCTTAATGATTGATGGATAAGCATTTAGTTTTGCTACTTCTAACTATTGCTTTGTTGTGCTTATTGCCTCTTTTATACAGCAGATAGATAACGCAGGTTCCAGTTCAGTATCATCTGGAACTCCTGCAGCAAAGACATCTGGACAGCAACACCAAATCTCTATAAGCCAGAGCCAGTCTACTTCATCAGTAGTGAATAAGACTGCTACTTCCACTGTTGTAAGTGTTGCTTCTCTGATGACTACACCAACGCCTGTAACTGGAAAAGCTGCAGTATCAGGTATTAAAAGCCTTTCATGCCCTTTCTATAGGAATTTAAAATCCAGGTGCGAGTTCTTCAGATGCCATTTGCAGATGACTCTATATTCTTCTGTTTACAGCATTTGTGAATTTGTTAAAAGTCAAGTCATGCTTTCAGAAACATCTTATTAGCATAACTTTTGGCTTAGCTGGGGAGATGTCTAAATAATTTGGCATCCTGTCATGTCAGTGCATTGACTGTATCTGTTACAAATAACAGCACAAGTTGCTCATTGGTATTGGAGAGGGATTGTAGTTTTCTTGCCAAGTTCTCATTAAAAGGTGCATTCTGCCTGTTCAAGAGCACAGTGTGCCACTGAATGCTGAAACTATCAAGGTACCAGCAACGCTGCAGGCTTGATTATTGTAAAAGTGAAACTCCACTGAAGCTGGAGGTGTGTGAGCAGAATTTGGCTCTGAGGCTTTGCATCTGCTCTCCTTCAGTCTGGAAAGGGCAGAGGTTTCGATTAGGAGGAACTGAATGCTTTGAAGTCAAAATCAGTAAGTACGGTGGAGTGAGCTGGATCTTAAATGTTTCGAGTTAATAAAGATAGATTACCTTTATGTAGAGAGAAGTTTTTCTTACTCAGTTTTATTGTCTTCCACTGTCTTTTGTGTCATGAAGAGCAAATACAACGAGTTTGAGTATTACAGGTTAAAATGGTAAACTTTAATTTTGACTAACTGCTGGCATGTGCTGTTCACTTGAAGTGGCCTCTTCCTTACTGAGTGGAAACAGGGCAAAAATGAAGAGAAGAGAAAATAAGTGACACTGAGCTCATTTGACAGTGGATTTTTTAATGGCTTCTTCCTGGTTCCTGTGTACACAGTCTTCCAGACGCCTCCCTTTTCATCACTCTAGTTTTGAGTTAAGCGTTTTCCTCTTTGCAAACAAAGCAGCAAGGTTTTTTCCTGTGGAAAATATACCATTCTATGCATCTTTTGGATTAAAAGTCCCATGTATATATAAAACTCTATCTGGATTTTGGGTTGGTTTTTGTGACCTGACTTAGTAATGAAAAACTGTTTCTTAAAAAATCCCAAAAGAAGCACTGTGGCTGTAAAACGTTATTTCCATGTAAAAAAACCCAACAAATCACACAACCAAAAAACCCAAACAACAACAACAAAACTGTTAAATTTCTGAAGCTTTATTGTTAAAGGCAGCTCTTCAAAAAGAATCTTGTATTTTCCCTTGTTTTGCAACAAGCCATGTCTCCCACCCATCAGGCTAATAGGGTCTGTGGAAAATGTCCCTTCTTGCTTGCCTGCTATTTGGGTCCCTTGCTGTCCTATCCTGACACATTTGTGCATCACACCCCAATGAATTGGGAATGCTGGGTTAGCTTGCTTTCCTGGAGGTGAAAGTCTGAATGATTAGTGGTATGCATCTTTCAAACCCAAGAGACATCTTTGGCAGACCTGACATGTCTCATTCTTGGAAGGCAGCTGTGTTTCTTAAACACAGCTAATAATAAAATAATAATAATAATAAAAAATGAAGAGAATGGGGACTTCATCGCAAAACAAATTGTGAGTATAAAATTGCCATAGTGAAACTAAGAAGTCTACTGCTGTCAATGTTCTAAAATAGAAGCCTATTAAATTTCCACAATCTGAAGAAGAGTTAGCTACAGACTGACTACAGTAACAGTGAAAATAAGTGGTTTACCAGTAGGAAAGGATGGACATAAGCCTATATCACTGTATTAGAGTATTGACTTGGGATGACTATTGACTATTAGAGTGGTGGCTTGGGATGTTATCACTGTGGAGGACAGAGCTGGTGGACAGGCGATGAGTACTACTCTCATATGGCAGCGTGGCACAGCTTGGAGCCGTGCTGATTCCCACCAAAGTCACTGAGCACTGCCATTGATAATGCTCTTAAGTATTTGAATGTTCTGCTTGTTCTTTAGCCTGGACTTAAAATCAGTGATTTGATTCAGTCCCCACTTTTAATATGCTTCATAGCTTGATTAGCCGTCCTTATGGATGCATTGAGTGCATGTTACAGAAAGACACAGGGTACTCAGTTCAGGTGTGTCCTTCATCAGACTTGCTGTGCAGCCTTGGGCTTGTCACTTGTTTAAAACGTGGTTGCATGTGCTCTGCTGACTGCAGTGGATGCTGCTGAGCTGAATTGCAGAGGTGTATGCAGCACATGGATACCTCAGTGAGAGTGCCCATAAGTGCAGCGGCACTGTAGTTCACTGGCTTAGCAGACCCTTGAGCATAAGGTCTTGTTCTGACAAGAATATTCTGCTCTGTGCTGGGCCCAGTTCAGTTGGAAGGTTTGTGTTACACCAAGTTTTGCTTAAGATTACTTAGGTCATTAGGAAACTTGCTTCACAAATATCAGAGTACTGTGCGGCATGTAATACTGTGCACACTGTGGTGTGCACACACA
>JAOEHY010008873.1:0-19905 GCA_025447955.1 Psilopsiagon aurifrons
GGGAAGTTTAGATTGGATATGAGGAAGAAATTCTTTACTGTAAGGGTGGTGAGGCACTGGAATGGGTTGCCCAGGTAAGTTGTGAATGCTTCATCCCTGGTGGTGTCCAAGGCCAGGTTGGACAAGCCTTGGGTGGCATGGATTAGTGGGAGGTGTCCCTGCCCATGGCAAGGGGGATGGAACTAGATGATCTTAAGGTCTTTTCCAACCCTAACTATTTTGTGATTCTATGAATGCTCCATCCCTGATGGTGTTCAAAGCCAAGTTGGACAGAGCCTTGGGCAACATGGTTCAGTGCAAGGTGCCCTGTTCTCAGCATGGGAGTTGGTACTAGATGATCTTAAGGTCCTTAAGAGTGACTTTACTGGCATGTGGCAGGGTATGATATATGTAGCAGACAGAAGGACACACTTTGAAAAGGAAAAAATGAGAAAACTCAACATGACTTAGTGGTAGGAAATATTTTGCTTTAAAAGTAGCCTTTATACTGGGGACATCTGGATTTGGCCAGTGTGATGCCTTTGTCTCTCACCCTGGAAGAATCCTTCCTCAAATATGCAAGTATAAATGAAGGGTTACTTGTATGTTTGGGGATATGGTTGAATGTTGAGCTGTGCCATATCCACATGCATTGTTCATGATATACAGAAAAATGGGAAGATAATTATTGTGAATGCTCATTCAAAAACGGATGTAACCTTAATTCATGTCTGCAACATGGAGACATCAAATTTTCCCACCTTCTTTGAAATGATAAGTCATCATGTGAAAAACAGTGCACTGAAGGAATGGGGTTTTAGAATATTTTGGTAATGATATATTAAAAAGTTGGGTTTATTTTTATTTTTTCAATTGGAACTTTTTTTTTTTCCTAACTTTATTAATTCATAATGTTTATAATTATCAGACCAAATTGGGGAGGAGGCTTTATTGCTCCAGGTGTTGCAGTGACTGAAGAATATTATGTTGGCTATGAACCCTTCTCAGCTAGGCTGTAGCTTTCATCCAAGACATTGAGACAATCCATATCTCCACAGTCATTCATTTCTCTTACACTTTTATTTTACTGTTGCTATGCTCATATCAATAAATATTTCTAAATGACTTGACAATTTGCAGCTTTTTAATGGGTTTTGTCTAAAGGACCTGAATTCGTAGCTCAATTAACGTACTATGAGCCTGGCAAAGAGCACACAAAGGCATAAAGGTAAAAATTTTAAACTGATTTGCTTTACAGTCATTCACTCTGGATTGTGTAAATCAAGTATAACAGCCACCAGGCAAAGTACCCCAGGGTTTTCTGCAAACACTTAAGCCACCTGCTCTTTTACTGAAAGAGGGGGCTTTCCTACCTACTCTGTAGAAGCAGCTTATCACTATGTTGACAACCTTAGGACCTGCACCTTTAGTTATAATTGGATTCTATAAAAAAGTGGAAAAGGAAAAAAAAAAAAGGAAAATACAATAGATGCTAGAAACCAAATGCTGGAATTTAAATACCAGCATTCTCATTTAATAGATAAAGAACAATTCACACGATCAGGGGAAAAGAGTTTTTTACCCTCCTAGTGGTCACTTTTGCATGTTGCACAAATGTAGGGTCTATACTTAATAATAAAAAACTATATTAATGGTGAAATAATAAAATTAATAATACCATCCAGTAAGTCCCCAGATACTTGAACACAAATACTATGAAGATATGTAGACTCACATTAAAAAAAGGTATACCCCTGCCTGTCTGGATTTTTTATAAAGCCAGTTATTTTAACAGCCTTTACCCTCCACAATGCCTGACTAGATCACTGTGAGGACAGAGTGCTGACAACATATGAGTGCTACAACCAGGTTTCATTCAAAAGTTGACATTTAAAATGGTTACAAAAAAGATACTTGAAATGTAGGACGATTTTATGTGTTTCTTCCTAAAGTTCTTAATTTTGAGTCTATAAAACTAATAACTACTACTTCTAAATTACTTTATAAAATTGATTTCTGACAGTTTCTCACTTTGAGGACATATAGATTCAGAATATTCTAGAGATGCTTGCAAGTGCTTCTGAAAAGGTAAGTCAGTGACATAAAGATGTAATAAGCACCAAGATCAAACCCTTGCAGTTTAAAAGAACTTCAGTATGTGAGATTCAGTCATTACTACTAAGAAATAACTTTTAGTAGTTGCAGACCTCAACAAGAAGTGAAATAGGACAACTGTTTAGTCAGAAGAATGAGCAACAGTATTAAAGCATGTGACAAATATATAAAACTACGCCGTGTGTCACACATACTTATTAAAGTAAGCTGAAGAAACTATATTCTTGCACATTTGACTGCCTTACAGCACCTTATGCCCATTAATCTACACCAGTGTGTGGCATAACACCAATTTTTTCAGCAAATGCCAAAAAAACACCTTGCTTTATCTTTCAGTAAAATCTCTCATTGCCACCTTGAATGTAAAGGCTTAAAAATCCCAAAGATATCTAGACTTGGGAAAAAAACAGTACATGCTTTAATGGCAGAATAATTAATTTTATTCAATTTTTGTTTAAATTTTCTTTCCTTATTACCCAAAATCTGCTGAACCAGTCTTGAGATATATTTTTTGCTTTTACTTACATGCACCTGTTATTTCTCCATGCAAAAGAAAAGGTCTGAACCTGTAATGTTACATCAAAGTTTTTAAAAAAGTATGTGAGAGGTAGTAAGAAAAAAATAGGAAAATAAATATATTTAGAGTAGAAACAGTTGACCAGTACCAGTCCACATCCTAGTGTTTTTTTAATTTCTTCATATTTTAAAAAATATATGAATTAAGAATAGCAATAATTTGTATCAAAGATTTTTTTCTAAAGTTTTCTACAGGAAAATAATAAAACACAATACTTACGGGAAAATATAAGACCAACAAAATTCCAGAAGATATAATTTGCATGAAATTCCTCATATCATTATACTGGAAATATACCGGCATAAAAGAGTGATGAGGATAACAATTAATATGAGTTTGAACAGTGAGGATTAAAGTGAATGTAAGGGTAAATATTCAGAGACCCACAAAGCCTAAGGCTCCAGGACACTGGGGCTGCAAAAGGCATGCCAAGGGGAGCATGGCAGTGCACCAATATTGCTCCTTTCACAGCTTTCTCATCTGGACCACTGATGGTCCTGGGGACCTCAGTCTCATCTTCATGATGCCATTCAGATTAAGGTTACGTTTTCTAGTTGTGCTAACACCATTCTCTTCCTGGCTTGTTCCACACTATGATTAATCATTTGGCAGGATCTTGATCTGTATAGGACACAGCCGATATTCTTACCCATTTAAGTAACAGTTATATTGCTGATGTGATCAGAAGAGGTTAAAAGATATGCTCTCCTTTTGATTTTATTTTTTTTTTAAATAAACTTAACAATTGTATTTATATTGCAGGTCTTGATGTAACACTCTCTCTATGCAAAGATTTCAAAACCATCACACTCCAAATATAAATTTAATTAATAGCCAGATGTCCAGATTAATAATAGCCAGATTACAGATATATTCAATAAATCATTTGTAGAAGTAATTGCTATAAAAATGGAAATGGATGAAGAGGAATTGCAACTTTCAGAAAGCTTTGATTGCTGCTTTTTTAGTGTTCACAAATATTGCAAATGTGATCAATTGTGAACTGAAATATGGATCTGGATTTAGGCAAACCTTCATCTTCCACTCATTGTTCCCTAAAAAACTGCTCCCAGCTACAAGAGAAGTGACATAACCAATGTCCAAATTTCTTTTGCTCTGGCCCTACAAACTGCATTCTTGGCTGCATACTAATCCACTTCTAATTGAATGAGGAAAAATTTTTCTCTTGCCCCTCCTTTCTAACACTTTTTCACATAAATAGGAGAAGTGTTTTTAATTCCCTTTGCCTGAGGAACTCACTGAATGGAGAGCTCTGCTTCAGCTACAATGCTATTTTGTGTACATGTAATAAGCATCACTGCTGATTGTATTTCTGAGTTGCGTTTCACGATAAGTTCAGATACCACCTGAATACTTCAGTATGCACCTTCTGGAACATAGGCAGAGTTTAGGCAATGCTCTGCATATCTGTTGTTCAAAAGGATCTTGTATAAGAATGGAATGCCTGGCCTTTGGAATAGTGAGCATAGGGATATGCCAGGACACCTCTGTAATTCAGAAAACAGGTGCAAACGAAATTCATGTGTCTCCAGCCCTAGGTATCTACTTAATCTTGTCAATTCAGGGTTTAGACACCTAAATCCCTGACATGACTTTTTGGTGTCAAACTCAGCTTTCTGTATTTTACAAGCTTTGTTTATGTATTAAAGACATTTTCAAAAAGAAGGATTTTCACAAGTGGTCAATGTTGATCTAAATGCTACTGCTGAAGTCCATAGAAAATCTCCTAAGAATATTAATGAAATACAAGTTAGTGAAATGCTGAACCCTTCCAGAATCACATGCCAAAGGGCTTTTTTTCACTGTATTTATAACATTTCCCATCATATGTCTTTTACCAGCACCTGAAGATGGAGTTATTTCTCATGTTAAAATATTCATTATTTTTCTGCATGATTGCAGGGAGTAAGAAGGTTGAATTCCTACAGTCAGTGAACACTGATGGCAACAAAAATATCTGAAAACTCTTACCCCTTTAAACAATTTTCTAACTCTAGGAACACAACAAATATAAATTATGTGGCACTTTTTGGTGTTTCACAGCAGGAAAACATTGGTAGTGTCAAATAACAAGAGTACCTTAGAATATGAAACATGAACCCCAACAATAATGGAGATACATTCTAGTATTGCAGGTCGTATGCTGGAGGCTTTGCACAGCCTACTATATTCGCTATAAATCCTACTGGTGACAGAAACAGTCTCTTTCCTGTACTGTTGATATTTCCTTTTCATCTGTATGTTTGTGTGCGTATTGACCGCATCATTCAAGCACAGACTTCTAGTTATGTGATCAAGGTGAAGAAATTTTAATACTACCTTTACCTCAAGATGTAGAAGATAATACTGAGGTTGAACCACTTCTCCATAAGACAGACTCTCATTAACTTTAGTAATTGCTAGCTTCTATATCAAACTCTCAACAATTTCAGTTGCTAAAAGCATTAGGAGCATTTTATGGGAAAAGGGAACTACTCCAGTGTGAACATGTTTTTGGCTTATGCAACGCTTAGGACAATAAAATTCTGATCCTGACTAAAGCCTCTACATGACAATGTCACTAGATATAACAACTTCAAATTAGACCTAAATATGGACTTTATAACTGGCCTGCAGAAAAGAATGCCAGGGGAGACCTTATAACAATCTTCCAATACTTAAAGGGGGCCTACAAGAAATCCGGAGAACTTTTTACAGGGGCATGTAGCAACAGAACAAGGGGAATGGTTTTAAACTAAAAGAGGGTAGATTTAGATTAGAAATTGGGAATAACTTATTCATTATAAGGATGGTGAGACACTGGAACAGATTCCCCAGAGAAGCTGTGGATGCCCAATCCCTTGAAGTGTTGAAGGCCAGGTTGGATGGGGCTTTGAGCAACCTGGTCTAGTGGAAAGTGTCCCTGCTCACAGTAGAGGGCTTAGAACTAGATGATCTTTAAGGCCCCTTCCAACCCAAACCATTCCATGATTCTATGAAATACTAGATCAGACACCAGATCCAGAGTTCATTCAAACATTTTTTAGTTGAAATGTGGATCCAGATATTACATCTTGTGTAAACACAAACTCATGATTTATGAAAACAGGAAATTCTGAGTGTTCATCCAGATTTTAGTGCAGTTTACTGACTAATTCCTTCTAACAACCTGCCATATATTAGGGTTTCTGATGCCACTGGCACATTGAAGAGATTGTGAACCAGAATCTTCGACTAGTTACTCCAGTTTTAAAAAGTTATCTAAGACTTTGCAAGCACCAAATGGTTTACAGTTCACATGAGATGCAATGCTGTTTCCTCTTCCCTTTAGTATTCCAGTTCAGGAAGTCTCCCTCCGTAAACAGGAAAAAAAGATACTATTACTACAGCCTATTCTTTCTTACAAAAAATCTTCTTGAAAAGGAATTATGGAGAAAACAGGCTTTTACTGGTTCAGATTTAGTATACGGTCATAAAATTAGGGCAGAAGCAACTGCTTCTGAGGATAATGTTTTGCCAACGTGCCAACCCATAATTTTAAAGATCTACAGAATAAGAGAAAATGTAAGCAAGGCTTGAACAAGATTAGCACAAAATAAGGAACATAGACAACTAAGAGGATTGGCATTTCATCACTAGAGTCAAAAAAATTTAAAATTCCACAAAAATGTCTTTTTTGAGACTGCAAACAATTCTGCTTTACTTTGTAGTTAGTTGTTTCTGAGGTGATAAATGTTGGTATCATAAAGTATTTCTTACAGGATACAGTTAATGAAGAGGACATAGGATCTGACAGTAAAAAAGCATCTCTAGTATTAAAAAGTAAAAAATTACTTCACATACTGAGAATATACTGCTAAATAGATATTCCAACATAATATAATTGATCATACAGAAAATGTAAACTTTTACAACAGTGCAGTTAACAGATGACAAAATCAGAATGTCCATTCTATGGAGGTGTGCATATTAAAAAGTATGTGTACATATATTTGTACTATTAGAACCTCAACCTTTTTGCAAACTTTTATAGCTTTGAACTAGAAAAAGTTAAAAAAAAAAAAAAAAGAAAATTAAAATCATTTGGCTTCATGGCATTTGTCCTTGTTTTAGTACAGTGCTGCGTTTTGGATTTAGTGTGAGAATAATTTTGGCAAAACACCGATGTTTTAGTTGTTGCTCAGTAGCTCTTACCCTGGTCAAGGACTGTTCAGTCTCTCATGCTCTGCCAGTGAGGAGAGGCACAAGAAGTCAGAAGGAAGCAGAGACAGGATACCTGACCCAGACTATCCAAAGGGGTGTTCCATACTGCAGATCATGTCCAGTGTATAAACTGAGAGGATTTGGTCACGTGGGGGTAAGCAATTGTATTGTGCATAACTTGTGTTTCTTGGGGTTTACTCCTCTTTCGCTTTTTCCTTTTCTTTACAATTATTATTATTACAATACTTAACTGTATTTCAATTATGAAACTCTTCTTATCTCAACACATGGGTTTTACCTTTTTTTCTGATTCTCCTCCCCATCCTGCTGGGGACAGGGAAGTGAGCAAGCGGTTAAGTGGTACTCAGTTGCTGGTTGTGATTAAACCATGACAGCACAGAAAGATAAAATTTTTATTCTGACAACTTATCTTGCAACTGAATAGCATAAAATGACGTAGCAAATATATTGAAATAAGAACCCTGAAATGAAAAGTTACAATATTCTGTCAAAGAAGGCCAGCTAGAACATTTTAACTTTACAGAAATTATTTCAGTGTTATTAAAAAAAAAAAATTGAAATCTAGCTGCTTAATTTTAATAAGGTGTTGTTCATCAATGAAAACAATATTATCCCAGAACATTTTATGAGATTTCAGATGTTTTTTTCATGTCTCTGATGCAAATGTTCATTTGACATTGAGAACGCAAAATGGGAAAACATGCAAAACTGTTTCATATTGGCCCAGCTTTGCTTCCATGGAAGGAAAGGAGGTGTGAAGGGTAAGTTGACAGACATTTCACAAGCTATATACATGCCTACTGCATTGAGCAGCGTCATAGTGGAGAGATGGTGAATTTACTTCTACTTGAATTTACTTCTACTTCAGACCACAGCCAATTATATATATATTTTTCTCCCAATTTCAAAATATAAACCCAAGAACAATAAGAACACCTAGGATAAGACTGCTTGTCACTCTGTTGTCTGTATAAATTACACATAGAAGAGCTTCTCAAATTTATCTTGCTTTTTAAGAACATCCCACCATAAAAATATTTTGCAACTAGCACTGAATTAAATCCATTGTACTTTCCTGTGAAACTGATGAAGGAATTGTATGCTATGTTTTCATAACAAACACATCATTAGTGTACATACATTTAAGCTGATTATTTCATTCAGCGCAAGGTACATTAGGGTTAGAACGATACAAAAGCACAAATCACGCTTGATGTTTCCCAAATACCAAGCTTTGTGTGATCTAATCAAGATTTCATCAAATGTTTTATTAAACTCAGTCACGTGAGCCTTGCTGAAGCCAGATGATCTCTTATTATCAACTAGCAGTAAATTACATTCATTTTTGAACTGAATTTCAATTAAACCCTTCCTAAAATACTTGGAAGCTAGAAGGGGGTCAGCTTGTAAAAATATAAAATTGCTACTGTGTTTTCCCCTAGAAATTAAACGATGAGCAGAGGAAAGCAGGGCTATAAATGCTACTGATCACAAAAAAGATGGAGATTATGATACTAACAAAATGTGGCATGATCATTAATGACCAAAAGGAATTCTCTTTGATTTATCAGCTAATCCTAATTTGTATTACAAATACTATCACAAATAGAGAGGTGAGGCACTGGAACAGGTTGCATGAGGAAGCTGTGAATGATTCATCCCTGGCAGTGTTCAAGGCCAGGCTGGACAGAGCCTTGAGCAGCCTTATCTAGTGGGAGGTGTCCACCTGATCTACTGGGAGGTGTCTATGCAGGGGAGTTGAAAATAGATGACCTTAAGGTCCTTTCTAACCTTAACCATTCTATAATTCTGTAATTCTAGAAACAAAGGATACCCAGTAGAGAGCAAGGAGCAGCAGAAAGAGTCTTACACATATGATCCCAACCTCTTACACCTCCCCTTGTTCAAAGGAATCAGGATTAATGCATGGTAAAAACAAAGCAGCTGGTAGAAGAAGGGGGGCAGGAAAAGGAGGCAGGGTAGGTGCTCAGCTCAAGCTGAGTGTAGGAAAGGGGAAAAAAAAGTGCTTAATTTTTTATGTTTTCTTTTTTCTCAATTAAATATTAGTTATTAGAAATTTATATTAACTGGCAGTGTATTAAACAAAGAGTAAGTACTCTGAGCCAAGACTGCTTTTTCTGCAATGCATCTGTAACTTAAATTATTTCTATGGGAGTTTCACTGTCAATCAAGTGATAAGGTTCATCAAAAGAAGGAAATAAAACTGCATTATCAGCTTGATTATCACTATTACTCCCCCACTGGGAGAAGTCTGACATACAACTAGAGAGATGTTGGGCTGCCGAAGCAGGTCCAGAGAAGGGCAATGTAGCTGTTTAAGGGCCTAGAGCAGAAGTCTGACAAGGAATGGCTGAGAGAGCTGGGAATGATTGTCCTGGAGAAGATAAGGTTCAGGGGGGACCTTATTGCTCTCTACAACTACCTGAAAAGAGGATGGAACAAGGAGGTGGCTGACACCTTCTCCCAAGTAACAAATGATAGAACAAGAGGTAATGACCTCAAGTTGTGCCAGGGATGGTTTAGACTGGATATTAGGAAAAATTTCTTCACTGAAAGAGTGGTCAGATTTTGGAACAGGCTTCCCAGGGAAGTGATGGAATCACCATCCCTGGAAGTGTTCAAAAACCATGCAGATGAGGCCCTTACTGACATGGTTTAGTGGTTGGTGCTCTTAAAGTCAGTTGGACTTGATGATCTTAAAGGTCTTTTCCAACCTAGTTGATTCCATGATTCCATTTTTAAAGCATATTCCTATGTGAAACTTATGGCCCTGATGATCACAGTAAATGTTGAGGACTGCTTCCTTCTCATTACTTTAGTTTACATTCTGTTGCGATTGGTTTACATTTTTACAGTTGGTATAAACTTGGTAGTATACCTTGCTTCTTGTGTATCCAAATGTTTTGTACAAAGCGTCATGTAATGCTAGCACTGTAATTAAACACTTCACTGCAAATTGGACATTTAAACTGGACACTTCTTGGAAATTGAGTGAAAGGTATGAAAAAGAAAGAAATGGCTGATTTTAACTAATATTATTAGTGAGTAACTGACAGGCCACATGGACTTGACTCACTACCTGAGTACACTGAATATTTCAAGTAGGAAAATATAGCAGACATCGACCCTTGCTGCAATATAACAACTTTTAGATTCCATTACATTATACCACTTCCTACCCTAGAGATCTTTCTCAGATTGATACCTCAGTAGGTTGAGACCTCAGGTTCTGTAACGATCTAATACAGAAATTACAGCAAATTGACAGTAAAATGGTAAGGAAATAATCATTTACTATAAAGGAGGTGAGGACAGTGCAGTTTCCTTCAGTGCTGATTAAAACAAACTAAATTTTTCAGATCATTTAGTAATAAAACTTCTTTTTCTTTAAAAACACAAATAGTCTGATTAAACAACCAAATGAAGAAAGCAATGCATAATTTACTCTTGGATAAAATTTACGTAAAACATACTAGAAATCCTAATGCCAAATTTTGCCTGTATTTTCTTAACAATTACTACTTTCTTAGCAAAGAATGGTGACAGGATCCTAAAACACCAGCGATCAAACCTTCCAAACTTAAAAGGAAGGACCTGGAAGTCCTGAAGAAGAATAAGAATTTTTTGCTGCTTGGAAATGCTCAAAACCTTGAAACATTAGCTGAGAATCTCTTAGTGGATATATAGTATCAGTCTATTACTTTTCTTAATACGGGATATTACCTGAAGATGCTCTCATTTCTCTCTTTAAGAATTTCTCACTATTTTCAACTAAAACATCAGAAGACTAAATATAGAATAACCGTAAATTGGGATATTGTAATGAAAACTGTCTGTTTCTTTATGACAATAAAAACCAATTCTATGCACACCCAATGGTCAGAATGGTTTGGGTTGGAAGAGACTTTTTAAAGATCATTTAGTTCAACCCCTTCTCACGGGCAGGGATACTTTCCATTAGACCAGGTTGCTCAAAGCCCCCTTGAACACTGTCAGGGATGGGGGAGCCACAGTTTCTCTGGGCTCCCTGTTCCAGGGTCTCACCACCCTCATAGTCAAGAATTTCTTCCTTATAGCCAATCTAAATATATCCTTTTTTCAGTTTTAAACCATTACGCTTTGTCCCATCATTATAGACCCTGGTACATAGTCTTACACCATCTTTCCTATAAGCCCCCTTTTAAGTATTAAAAGGCCACAATAAGGTCTTCCCAAGCCTCTTCTTCTCCAGGCTGAATCTAGAAATTGCATAGAAAATGTCTGTCCTTGTGCGATAGACTGGTTTGAAAGATTATTTTCCTCTGGATTTTTGTTGTTGTAAATTTGCTTAAATGTTACTAATGGGAAAAAATACTGTCAACATCTTTTCGTTTTTATTCCTTCAGAGATTGAATATAGAAGTCAAGAGGTAATGAGTTAAATCAGTAGGTATAAGTTAGTTTATGGTTCTTCCCAGATGGCAGGAATACTTCTAAATATTATAATAAAGTCACAAATACTGACTGCAAGCCTGTAGTGACAGGGTGAGTTCTTCAATGATAATTCAACTGATGTGAAAAAGGTAATTCTCTGAGGACAGATGATTTCTATATAGTTAAATGCATTCGTAGTGCTTCCACAGAGATAGAGATGTAAGCAGCACAGCTGAAATGAAGAAAAACAGGCCATTCAGTGTACCTGATACTGAAACAGATGGTGCAAGGGCTCACACTCTGTGTAGGCTCTCAGAACACTTCTGGGTACAAATCTTTTGGAAAGAAGTTAAAAAATAAAGCCACTCTCCACAAAGAATTGGAAATTCTTAGATTTCCTATGTTCAGTGGCCGCCAAGTTCAGTTTGTTTTATCATTAGAGGAAAAGCCTCTTGAAGGCTGAGACTCACCTGCTACTCAGCACAAGTCCCGTGCTATGGGGGGTCTTTTCATTTTTTTTACCAGCAAATCTGAGCAAAAAAGTAGAGATAACACATCACTTCTGACAAGGGCAGGTGCCTGCAGGTTTCAGATATAAGCTGCTATTTGTGGCTAAGTTAAAAAAGAATTAGTTCTGTTTGCTTGACAACATAACAGTGTCCATGTCATCTACGTTTCTGAATTCCAAACTTTCAGTTTGAATTTGTGAAACACAAGACTGCTTTACAAAAAAGATGTATATGTTTTTTTCCAGGCACAGCTACATAGGCATATATGTAGGTATATGAATTATTTAACCCAATAAACCCTTTCAGTTCAGCCTAACACAAACTCAATCATGAATAACATTTAAGCTTGAAAACAAGAAGGTGGAGAGATGATTACTCTTTTGAAGAATTAAACACTATTTGTGTTAGCTTCTTTCAACTGCAAGCATAAATATTTAAAAAGTTCAACACTTACATTTAATATTATACATTTCTCATCCTATTAGATTGAGGAAAAAGAAAATGAGATTCAGGACAGAATTTTACAGGAAATGCTTCATGATAATTTCATAGAACAAAGAACAAACTAAGTTGGTTCTAGAGCTCCTATTTCTGAAGAGAAGCTTCATTTAAGTGAAGTATGGGACCTATCTGATGTGATTCTGACATGCTCTGAAGTGCTTCTGACATGCTCTGAAGTGCTGTAGATGCTATACATGCTTCAGTAAATAGCATGCAAACAACACTGATTAAGATCATTTCAGTCATTTTGATTCTTTTTCAGTGTTGATTTTCAATATGTTATAATTCCTTTTGTGATTTATCTAACCTTGCCATGATGACGAGACAGTTTATTTCATACCCTTTTTTTGAGGCCAAGGAAAATTTGACAAGAAAATGTGTAGGTTTTTAGTTAGTTGCTGTTAACAGAAAAATCCACTTTGAAAGGGTCACTTTGAGATATAAATCTGTGAGGTGTATGAGATCACTGATATATTTTACTTCATTTAATTGAATCACATCTGTGGAAACAGCAAATTAAGTCATGATGAGCCCAAGCACCCTGAGGGGTCAGAGAGAAGGATGGTTATTAAGCAAGGAGCAGTTAGGAAGCAATCATGCTGCTCTCTCTTTCCATCCATATGAGGCATTTCAGACTGGCTCTGGAGTAATCTCATCATACCAGTGGCTGAAGTAACCATCAGCAAGCACACTGAAGCAACCTCTGTTTAAGCACCAAGATTAGGATCCAAGTGAATCCATTCAATGAAGACTGGCATACTGAAATGCAGACTTAAATTTACATCTTTTCTTCTGTACTGTTCTTGGACATGACAAAAAAAAATTGCTTTTCACTTCTAAACCAAATAAAACCTTTTAAGAATGACAAAACTATTGAGTATGCTATATGTAGGTCTGATCCTGATATCATTGATATCAGCAGGAGCTTGGCAATTTAATTTCAGTGGGAAGATCAGATTGATTAATGGACATTAATAAAACTATGCTGCTATTAGTATGGTTAAAAATCAGGCAAGTAATCTGTTTCAGTGATAAAACCTAACGAAACCTAAGCACTTGGAGGAGTGCTCCAGAACTTCAACTCCTGGTATTTGTTAAAGTACAATGACATGGGCTTTTTCTTTGTTCAGTCAGAGCAGAAGATTACAGAAATAATTCTGCTGTTTCAAAAGAAAGAGCTAGATAAAGAGACACCTTACTTCCACATTAAATTCAACAGGAACTTGTTCTGAGAGTAGGTGTACATGTGGAGAAAGTAAAAGAGAAAGCAAAAACCCAGTGTTTAATTTGGAAGAAAGACCTAGAAAGAAAACAGCATCCTTTCATATAGACAAGAATGTTTTTCCTAATTGAGGAAGTTTTGTCTGAGCAGTCCATTCTTTTTACAGAAAGGCATTCTTTGGATTATCTTAATTGCAGGCACAGTCTTGATCCCAACATATGATCCCACCCACTTCAGGAGTCAAGCTTACAATTTTGCTTCCAAATACGACCCAAGGAAAAGCTCATAAAAATATGCCCTAGATATGCTGATACTCTCTGACATACACTAGCTGCCTAATTTTCTTTCAACAGAGCTAAACGGTTCATAACTCTGGTTTATCTGGGTACTTCAGTACAGAGACAATTGCATTGCCAAAGCTTCACAGTGCAGTCAGGCTATACCATGGAATCTGTCTGAGGGAGTCTTGGAAATTAGTCTGTGGAAGACAGGAAGATGTTGCCTTTACTGGAGTAATTCAAATCTTCAGAAAAGTAACAAAGTCTATGAATTTTTTTTTTTTTTTTTTCATGTGTTCCAGTTATATTTACTGGAAAGTGGTGCTAGCCTTGATATTTTGTAGTATTTTTTTATTTGGTATTTTCAGCTGCAAGAAAGTTTATCTTACAACATAGCTTCTCCTAACTCAGCCACCTAATTCTTAAAGCACATAAACACTGGTCTCTTTGTGGCTCTTGCATCTTTTAGAATCGCATATTTACTTGCTGACAAGTTCAAAGCCAAGAGATGATACTTGTCTGAGCTAGATCCTCAGTAGTTTTGAACAGACTTGGTTCAAGCCAGTACATTTGTTTCAAGCACACTAACTGATGATCTGGACTACAGCTGGTGAACATTACGCTACACATAATTAACACCATTCAAAAGAGCCCCTACACACTTGATTTTTCTAGATCATTTTAAAATAGGATAAGTAAAGCTGAAAATAATGGGATTAGCATTGCTGTAAAACTGATGGCAGAAGCTTACAGGAATATGAATTGTTATTTCCCTTAATTTGACCCATCTTTTTCCATTTCACCAGGCACTACAGGAAAGAGGCACAGGACATGGTAACACCAATATGCCATGCCAACAGTCTGGAGAGCTGCCTAAGCTGGCTAAGGTTTAATGACATCTGCTATACTTAAGGGTGCACTTCAGCAGCAGCAGGAGGGAATTGCCATATTGTTCCCTATTTGAGAATGAAGAAATCTGTGACAAAATTTCTAAGGCTGGAATTATGATGACTGGAAATGTGTGTGTAAGCACTGAAACTGACATATAAACCAACAGTGCTGATGATACAGGACATCGTTTCCAGAACACCATTCCCAGCAGTAAAATTAAGAAATGTATTATGTCAGGACTAAAAGGCTTCCACTCAAAACATCAAAGCACACATCACTGCCAGCAAAGACCATGAAGATGGCAGCAAGATTATCAGTTTATCACATATACCAGTTTTCCTGTTATCTGCTCAGGAGAGCAAACTGCAAACATGTATTTCAAGCATATATGCCATAAAAGGAAAAAAAGACCCAGACAGCAGGCAAGCAATGTGCCCTAAGTCTATGGAGACTGAAGTAAGCAAGATTCTGAGTCAAATTACAACCTTAACAGCTGATAACTACTAAAGTTTATAAAATACCTGGTTTGTCATTGCCAGTCAAGAGGACCCAGTGCTGTTGTGAGAACTCAACAGCCAAGTCTCTTCTGTGGTCACACAGACGTGACCCTGGCCAGACCAGCTGGATACGCACACCCTGTTGCTTGCAAAAATGTGAATGCATAAAATTAACTTGCATAAGGGCTTTGCAAAGAAGGATCATCTTCCTCTTCCATAAGGTCTCGAGTTTTATAGTAATAGTTTCATAGAATCAACTAGGTTGGAAAAGACCTTTAAGATCATTGAGCCCAACTGTTACCCCAGGACTACCAAGCCCACCACTAAATCATGTTACTAAGGCAAACTCACCTCCGCTCATGTCTCCCCTTCATGCCACCCTTCATCTGCCTCCCTGTAGTGGCCCCACACTATATAGCTGCTGCTCCTACCGCTCATGGCCACCCCTCATCTGCCCTTAAGATCTCCCCTCATAGCTGCCCCTTACAGCCCATGAATGCCCCTGCTCTTACCTCATGATCTCCCCTCACAACTGCTCTATCACCCCTTTCATGATCTTGCCTCATGTCTGCCCATATTCTTCCCTTACGATCTCCATTCATGGTTGCCCCACATGGCCACCTCTCTTGACCCCGCACAATCCCCACTTTTGACCGCCCCTCCTCTCCAATTTCCTCTCATTGCTGCTCCTCCTTTCCTCTCACAATCACCCC
The DNA here is from genome assembly GCA_025447955.1 of Psilopsiagon aurifrons. Lineage (NCBI taxonomy): Eukaryota > Metazoa > Chordata > Aves > Psittaciformes > Psittacidae > Psilopsiagon > Psilopsiagon aurifrons. Next base: position 15,940 of record JAOEHY010008873.1, read on the forward strand.
CCCATGACTATCCCACCTCTTCTGCCATGATCTTCCCTAATGGCTGCCTCTCCTCTCACTCATGATCTCCACTCATGGTTGCCTCTGTTCTCCCCTCATGATCTCCTCTCACCCCTCTGTTCTGCTAACAGACAGGGTATGCCACAAAGTAACCACGCACTAGCTGCATAACATGCAGAATTTATTAAACCAGCACACTAAAGCAAATAAGCGCACTAAAAGCACATTAATGTGAATTAGACAAATATCTCTCTATATATATAGTGAATAAGTACAATAAGGCAAATAGGAGATACAGGTATATAAGTAAAGTACCAAAGAAAGTTAGCAATGCACTAGATCATTACTGTAGAGCAAGAATAGAGATTAAAAAGAAATATATCACCAGTTACCACTGAATCATAACCGAGGCCCCCACTTCCAGCTGGGAAGCCCCATTGCAGCTGATGCCAAGAGTCTCAGGTAATTGGGAAACTCTATGCGGTACACCCACCCATAAGTGAGGCGTCTCACTTAGCCACAAGATTTTATAACCTTATCAAAACAGCTGGCTTTATGCCAGATCTCAAATTGTTTACTCATGGGATCGTGCAGTTTCTCATGATCTCATCATTGTCCACTCGAACAGTGCTGGCCAGGCACCCCAGTTCAGCCAAGTATGAAGGTCATAGAACAGCTGCACACCTATGTTTTCCTGCCTCTTTCTGACAAACAGTCACAATGAACACAAACATATATACTCTGCCAAATACACTGTGGCAAACAACATCCTTTGTTATGGTTCTCAGTCATGAAAGTGAATCAACTCCCAGCTACATCCCCATCCATTACACCCTCATGGCCGCCCCTCTTCCTCTCCCACTGACCAATGTATGTGATTGCCAATGAAGCTAACAGCATCCTGGCCTGTATCAGAAATACTGTGTCCAGCAGGGCCAGGGCAGTGATCATCCTCCTGTATTCAGTACTGATGAGGCTGCACCTCAAATACTGTGCTCAGTTCTGGGTCCCTTACTATAAGAAACACATTGAGGTGCTGGAGTGGGTCCAGAGAAGGGCAACAGAGCTGGTGAAGGGTCTGGAGCACAAGTCTTATGAGGAGTGGCTGAGGGACCTGGGGTTGTTTAGGAGAAAAGGAGGCTGAGCCCTATTGCTCACTACAACTACCTGAAAGGAGATTGTAGTGAGGTGGATGTCAGTCTTTCCCAAGTAGCAAGTGATAGAACAGGGGGAATGACCTCAAGTTGTGCCTGTGGAGGTTTAGATTGGATATTAGAGGAAATTTCTTCACCAAACCAGCTGTTGGTGACCACTGAAAGAGGCTGATGAGGGAAATGGTTGAGTCACCATCCCTGGATGGTGTATGTGTGGTGCTTAGGGACATGGTTTACAGGTGGACTTGGCAGTGTTGGGTTAATGGTTGTACTCAATTTTAAGGGTCTCTTCCAACCTAAATGATTCTGTTATTTTTATTACAGTGCAATCCTGCAGGAGCCTTATGAAAGTGCTTGTGAAAATCATCTTGGTACCAAATTTATGTACAGTCCAGTCTAACAAACTACAGTCAAACCAGCTAATTGGAGTCACGAGATCTTCCCCTAACACACTAAAAAAAAAACAAAACCAAACCTCTTATGGCTCAGAAATAAACGATTGCATGCAGCATTCTCTCCAGTCTTCATTTTCTTTTTGCAAACAGCAAGGCTCCTAAACAGGTATTTCAGAAGTATTGCTTCCTTCCACTTGCATGCATTGGCAAAACCTTAGCATACTCAATGCTATTTAGTACGCATTTACTATGCTAAAACACTGAAGTCAATCAAAAGTTAATATTTATCTTCTTTGGTTAATTTTTTTTTTTTTTTTTTTAAAATTCACCCACATGCAGAGGAAGTTGAACCAGAAGATTCACTCAGAGCACTTCATGTTCTCCAGCTGATAATGGGCACTTATTTAATGTAACAAACTGCAGCTAGTTTGAAGTAAAAATCATGCATACTATAGCCATTGATACTCCAGCACAAGGTGTACCTATCTCTAACAGGTACCACTACTACTTACTGAAGACAAAGCCAAACAGCCTTTTCTCTTTCTGACAGGACAGAGAACATCTAGATGTGTTCTGGTTTCTCCACTTTGACCATTTTTCCCTCAGCTTCCTGCTTGTACACAGTAAAAATTCACCCTTATGGGTTGTCCACACCAATTTCCTGCCATGAAAACCCCACTGCATCAATAGCCTGGTACTGGAAATTCTTACTTAGCCAAAGCATTGACAGCTTTCCATCAGGTGCAGGGGCCAGGTGTAGACGTGCCATCAAGGCAGCCTCTCCAAGTCCCATCTTCAGGAAGGGCTCAGCCCAGCTCCCTATACTCAAAGCTGGCTCTAGTGCAGGGCTCAAGCACACCCCTTATGCAGACTTTCAAATTAACGACATGGTACATAGGCTGCACAGCCTCTTAGTGTTTTCCTGTGTAAGGCCCCATACAGAAACTGACGGGTTTTTGGGAAGAGGTTGGAATTATGTTTTGACTTGAATTCATTTCCTTTTTAAATTACGTAAAAAAAAACCCCAAAACCAACCTAAAGTTATTTTCCCCTTTTTCAATAGAAAATGAAAACCATATTTCCTCCTAAGACGAAAAGCCACCATCCCCCCCAAAATCCACTCTTTGAAGAACGAAAGCATTGTTATTCAATATACTGCCTTTGTAACTGCAAGGCTCCTTGCCTCTATCACTTTCTTTCCACTTGAAACAGAGTCAGTGTCTTTATGAAGCCATCTCTGCCCAAACGCCCAGGCTGCACTCCCCCTCTCCTGCTACCCCTGGCATAGAGCTGTACCGCGCTCACCCGCTGCCCTGTGAGGTGGGAAGGGATGAACTGCCCTCTGTCCTCCTTGCAGGGGTACCCTGACCGGGCAGGCGGTCGCCCTGGGGCTTGGCAACGGTCGTGCACAGCAGGGAGCAAGCGAAGAGCGCCGGCAGAGCGGAGCCTGTGGCTAGCGCCGAGAGGCCGCACACGCGGCTCCCTATTGAGGGGGACACGGTTGGAGCCACGCTCTCTGGAGGAGGCTCCGCGCTGCGGGAGGGCGAGCCTAGCCGGCTGCAGCCCGCGCCGGAGCAGAAGAGCGGGAGGATGCAAGGACCGGCGGAGGGCGAGGACCGAGCTGCAGACAGGCACCGCGGCACCGACACCCTCGCCTGCACCGCCCGCCCTGGCCTTACCGCAGGGGTTAGGGGGAAGGAAGTGTAACCTGGGGCGGGGACAAGAGGAGGTGTATGACGAGGTGTTTGGCGTTGAGCCTTAGGAAGGGGGAAAAAAAGCCTTTCCCTCAATACCGTAGTCCGGGATTTAAAAGTTTCTGTTAATCGGCAGTAAATTAAAGTGATGGAAGGTCTGAAGTCGAGGAAGTTTGCCTGCGGCAGTAACCGGTGAAGAACGGGAGTGCTGCCCGCAGTAGTCTGGGACTGAATATGGAACGCGGCAGCACCAGCCCGGTGGTCGGGTATGACGCGCTGCCGTGGAGTGCCCGGGGCTCACCCTGCGCTGCCGGCAGCATTCAGCCATGGGCCCTCAGCAGAACCAGGTCGCGGGGTGCAGGCTGCCTGACAGCCTTCATTACAGCTACAAGCAGCTAACGGAGGCGGCAGCTGTCGCTCGGCGGGGCCCAGGGTATCGCCCAACAGCTGCAGGCGCGGCAGCGGCGGGGGAGCGGGAGCGAGCGGGGAGTGACCGCCCTGGCTGAGGCATCCGCCCCTCGGCTGCCGAGCGCGAAGTCTGGTCGCAAAGGCTGTGTTCAAAGTCTTGTAAGCGTCTGGGGTTCGCGTTTTGCAGGGAGAAGAGAGGAGTTTTGTGAGCGATGCTTATTCGAACTGTGGTGACATAGAGTGCCACAGTATAGTTTCCAGAGACATGTACTTAGTGTGGGAGGTACTTAGTGTGGGAGCTGTCGTGGTTTAAGC
>JAOEHY010008876.1:0-11829 GCA_025447955.1 Psilopsiagon aurifrons
CCCAGGGAAGTTGTGAATGCTCCATCACTGGCGGTGTTCAAGGCCAGGTTGGACAGAGCCTTGGGTGATACGGTTTAGTGTGATGTGTCCCTGCCCATGGCAGGGGGGTTGGAACTAGATGATCTTAAGGTCCTTTCCAGCCCTAACTATTCTGGTTCTATGATTCTATGACACAGAATTTACCAAAACAAACAAACAAGTAAACCTATAAGTAAAGCATTTGCCCTTTTGATGCCAGTGATATAGCTGAAAGTTAATTTAGTTGACCTTTACAAGTTGGTTCTAGCTCAAATCCACTCTGCATACAGGCTCATGGTATGGCATTTGAAATGCCATATTGGATTCAAATGATATTCCCATAGGCTAAAGCTCAGAGTAGAACAGCTTGGCACACCTAACACAACTCCATAACATGGATATGGACTAATATAATTTTGCTGTTGCTAGTCGTACAGTGTCTTCCTTATCATAGAATACCAGCTTGGAAAGGGAACATCAAGGATCATCTGGTCCAATCTTTCTTGGGAAAAAAGCCCAGAGCCTGTCTGGCTGAATTGTAAAAATGTCCAACATCGGTAAGTCCACCACTTCTTTGGGGAGATTATTCAATTGGCTGATTGTTCTCATTGTGAAAAAAATTCCTCTTGTGTTCAATCAAAATCTCACCAGGAGTAACTTGTACCCATTGCCCCTTGTTCTTTTCCATGTGACCGCATGTAAAAACAGAGTCTCCATCATCTTTGTAGCCACCCTTTAAATACTGGAATATGGTGATAAGGTCTCCCTGAGCCTTCTTTATTCAACAAAGCCAGTTCTCTCTGCCTTTCCTCATACAGCTGTCTTCCCAGGCCTTCGATCATTTTTGTGGCCATTCTGTGGACCCTCTCCAGCCTGTCCAAAATTTTTGTATAATGGGTATCAAAAGCAAACACAGTGTTCCAGGTATGGCCTGACCAGTGCTGAGTAGAGTGGGATAATGACGTAGTCGTCTCTGCTGGTGATGCCCTTGTTGGTACAGCCCAGCATCCTGTTGGCTTTCTTTGCATCAGCAGCACACGGTTCACTCATATTCAGCTTGCTGTACACCAGGACCCCCAGGTCCCTTCCCACAGAGCTGCTCCCCAGCCAAGTAGATCCCAGCCTGTGTTGCACCCTTGGATTATGCTTTCCCAGGTGCAAGACCTTACACTTGTCCTTGTAACTTCATAAGGTTCTTGTTAGCCCACTCTTCCAGCCTATCCAGGTCATCCTGCAGAGTGGCTCTCCCTTCTGAAGTGTCCAAAGTTTGGAGTTTGGCATCATCAGCAAACTTCATCAGGATACACTTGATCCCATCATCCAGATCACACTGAACATCATTTGGCCCCCTGTCCATCCCTGGAAGACCCCACTTGTGACAGATCACCAGTTTAAAAAGGAACTATTCACAACCAACCTCTGGGTGCGGCCAGTCAGCCAGTTTCCCACCTGCTGCATGGACCACTTGCCTAGACTGAAATGTGTCCGTTCCTCTAGGAAGAGGCTGTGGGGAATATTATCAAAAGCCTTGGAGAAATGCAGGTAAACAATGTCCACCATTTGCACCACTTCAATCAAGCGGGTGACTTTGTCGTGGAAGGTTTGTCAAGCACAATCTGCTCTTGGTGAATCCTTGCTGGCTTTTTCCAATCATGTGCTTCATTTGACTTGCAATAGCACCCAGGAGGATTCATTCCATAAGTTTCTAGTGGTATGAAGTAAGAATGTTGGGCCTCTAATTTTCTGAATACTCCTTAAGCCCTTCTTATAGATGTGATCACCCTTTATTATAGGGGTGATGTTAGCCACCTTCCAGTCTTCTGGGACATTCCCTCATCTCCATGCTTCTCAGAGATTATGGAAAGCAGCTTCACAGTGACATCAGCCAACTCTCAACACCCTCAGGCAAATAATGGCAGGGCTCTTAGATCTGTAGGGTTCAAGTTCCTGTAATAGTGCCTGTACCAACTCTTCCTTCACTGATGGTGGGTCTGTGTTTGTATGAGCCTGGATTCTTGTTCCTAAGGCCTGGGTCTGAATGATGCTGGTATGGGCAGAAGTGAAGAAAGTGTTGAGAACCTCTTCCTTTTCAGCGTTGTTGACTAATTCACCTCTCCTGCTTAAGAGCCAGCCAGTATTTTCCTTCTGCTTCTGGTTGTTTAAATACCTGAAGAAATCTTTCTTGTATATTTTGACATTTCTGGCCAATTTCAGTTGGAGATATACTTTTGCTTTTCTGACTCTTATCTGTGCACACCCTGGCAATGCCCTTGTAGTTCTCAATGGATATTTGTCAGCTTTTCCATCTCTGATGTGCTTCTCTTTTGGTTTTGAGCAGACTCAGAAACTCCCATTTAAGCCACAAGGCCCTCTTCCTCTGCCTACTTCCCTTACCTTCAAAGGGGATGAACTGTTCATTTGCTTCCGGGAGAGTGTCTTGAAAAACTCCAAACACTTTATCCTTTATCCTCCATAAAAGCTTCCTACAGAATCACTCACAGTTGAGCTGTGAGCAAGCTGAAGTTTGTTCTTCTGAAATCTAAAACCTTTTTCTTCTTACTGACTTTCAGCATGCTCTGCAGGATCCCAAACTCCACAATATTGTGTTCGCTGCAGCTAAGACTGTCACTGAGATACTACAAAGCAGGTGTTCTTGGTTTGTGAGTAGACAGTCCAGCAGTGTCTCATTCCTGGTTGGTACATCTAACATTTGCATGAGGAAACAGTCCTCTACATATTCCAGGAATCTGACTGATGACATGTGAGCTGCTGTGTTGTTCTTCCGACAAACATCTGGGTAGTTGAAGTGACCCATAAGAACCAGGATCTGTTGACCCAAAGCTCGCTTAAGTGACCCGAATATTACTTTGTTGGCCTTATTGGCTTGGTTTGGAGATCAGTAGCGGATGCCTGCTGCAAGATCCTTCTTGGAGACCACCCCTCTGATCTTTACCCAGAGGCAAGATGTATCATTTATCTAGAAAGGGCAGGCAGCTGCTAATTGAGTTAATCAGTGAAGAATAATTCTCAGGGATTTGGCTTCTGCAGCAGAAGGTCCTACAGCAAAAGTGCTCAACACCAGGAAGATCTATATGCTGCTGCTTTGAGCAGAGCAATTGGAAATTTCCAAACATGCTTTTTCACTTGAGGTAGTAACTTTGGTGAAGTACTGAAGTGTAGGTAAGAGATAGTATGTAGCATTGTAGTAAGGAATGATCCAAAATAAATTGTGTTTTACACTGTCATAGTTAATCTGTTAAATGGCATTGTGACTTTCTATATGAGTATATGTATTAAATGAAATCACCTATAAACTGGGCATTTGTTTAATGTACATTTCCAAGGAAGTGCTCCTACACAAATCTAAATTTGTAAAAAGGGAGGGAGGGAAGTATGTGCTCTTTTCTTCCTGTTTCATATTTTATTTGCAGCTATGGAGGCTTATTAATTTTATCCTTTTCTCTTTTTGTTTTTTCTTTTTTTTTCCTTTTTTTCTTTTTTTTTTAAGGCCAACATGAATAAAGGGAAATCTAGCAGGCTATGGTATGATAGTAAAAAAGTGAAAGTAAGCATACAAGTGGCACCCAACAGGTATATTGCCATAGTAGAAAGAATAGGTTGTGGAAAGAGGTAGAGATGCCAGCTTATGGATCTTAAAAATGAAGAAGACAGAGGAGGAGGCGTGCTTGCACTAAGCTAGAAATAGCTGGCAAGGTTTTCAGGAAAGGCGAACTTAGTTCAATTCAGTTACGAAGGATGGATTTGAGACTAAGGGTATACACCCTGCAGTCTGTTTTCCTTACATTTCCTGCTGCTGGTAGTGGGAGTGGCTGAACAGAGGTCAGCAGCAGAACAATTGTTTAAAACTGTGATAATCTTGAAAAGGGCTAAAATTCTTAATTCACAGATGTCATGTTTCAAGTCAAGATTTTTTTGTGTGTATGTGTTCAGTAATTAACCCAGTTTCTTTTACCAAAAAGTGCTCAGTCTTTTCAGTTTATATATATTCTACAACATGATGCTTATCCGATTGAACGTTTCTTTTTGGCTGTTCAAGAAGAGAAAAATTCAAGAAAGTATTTTGTCAGTCTTTTTACAAATGATTTCTAAATTTAAGAGCTTTAAGTATTGGTTTTAATTCTGCTTATAGCGATTCTTAAATATGTGTACATATATGCATGCAATATGCTGTATCTGCTTGTTCTGGCAGCAATAGGCTCTCGATGGTAAGGGAGGTGTTATCCTGAAAAAGTATTTCTATATTGCAGCCAAAAACAAGTAAAAAGAAAATACAGGTATGTAAGATAAGAAAGAGTAAGATAAGAAAATTAAGATAAGTCAGAAATACCTAAGAGCAAAGTTCCTTAGTAGTAACAAGATGGAGCTGGTGATTATATAGCATTAACTCAGTATTATGACTTGCTTTCAGCAAGAATTGCTGTTCTCTTAGGGAAGAAAATAATTTTCTACTCTGAGACATGAAGTAATTTTTGTTTCCTATGCAGATGTGTTTGTAATCTCTCCTAATCATTAGAAACAAAGTGGTTTAGCATACCAGTCTTTTTAAGTTACAGAAACGTAATATGCGTGTTGCAGAGAAACCACTTTAAAAACTGTGTGTTTCTGAGGTGATGTTTCTCTGTCTGATTCTGAAGCAAATGAAAGCAACTCCTAAGGATTTGTCCTGTGTTAAAAGAGGGTGATTATTCTCTCATCCACAATCTTTTGGATTATTTTTAATTTGGATGAGGGAATCCTTCATCAGTGGAGTATCAGAGTCTTTATTGTGTAAATGTCATTTTCCTCACTTCCCTGTGGAGCATGTGTCTCTCAATCCCTCATTAAGTAACACCAGAGTGGAAGCTTTTATCTTCAGTTCTCTTGTACTCAGTGCTGTTTCTCACTGTTACAGGTAGCTGCTAGTATTCAGAGCGAATGCTTGTTAGCTTTGAAATGACAGTATTACTGTGGCCAGTTACCCAAGACATCTTGATGCAGTAATCTTTGGAAAATAAACATGTATTTAAGACACTAGGGGAATCCTTTCCCTTTCCTTCTCCCACATTCTGAATATGACTGTAGCAAGCAACAGCTAGAGGATGAAAGCTCTTTAGCTGTGGAGGCTGTAATTTCTAATAGGACATTAATCTGTTTTCTTATTGAAGGAAAACCAGTCTTTTTTCCTGTAGCATCCAAATGTAATGCTTTCTAATAATGCATATCATTGCTTTTCATATACTTAACAGTATGCTCGTCTGTCAGGCTCTCCAGCTGGTGGCGGTATTTTACAGTTTGACATTAATCAGTTAGTTATGTCATGTAGAGACAGTGCTTGAATTAACATTTAGTGAGCGGAGCTGATAGAAAATCAAATCCCTCACCTTTCATTTTCTGAGCATCAGAAAATGCAGTGAAGTAGGACGATGTGAAAAGATTCCCAGTGCTGAAAAAAGCAGTGTAGAAAACTGTGGTTAGAACAGTTGCTTAGAACAACTCAACAATGATATTTTCATTTTTTAAAGCTGAGTTAAAACCATTAATTGAGAATAAGAATGGAAATGTCCATTCCAGTGCCAGCATACTTTCTAATCCCTTTGTCATCAGCTAATTAGTTTCTTGGAAATTACAAAGTAAGCATTAAAATCTTCACATGCATTAAGAAAAAACATCAGTACTAAGCTTTCTTTCATATTTTAATATTTCAAAACCGGCTAAATGCATGCTTTATTTTAGAATTAGCAAGATAAACAAGTACTAAAATATGTGAATGTGGAGAAATCAGGATTTAAGTTAACTGCTATTGTAGTTACTAACTACTGAAAAGGTAGGGAATAGTACTTGCTAACTGGAAATGCAAGAATGAACCACAGCCTTTTAAAGTAGGTCCATATCCAAGCTTTATTTTTTAGAGTTCATCTACTTATGGAATGTGATTCATAAGAGTACTTAAGGTCAGCACTTAGGTTGTTGAGCTTTGTCCTGGGTGCGTGTTAAAAACATGTTGCTTAATGCCAGAGGAAGGCCATAGTTTTGATGACAAAAGTGTATAATATTCAAATTGAAATGGGCAGACAATAATGAAAAACAATAATGCATTTGTTACTGCTTGTGTTTCCCATCCAGTGCATTATTATCTCACAAAGATTGACTTCAGTACATATACAATCTTAAAACCAGTACTTTTGTATATCACTCCTTAATCTTAGATGGATATGAGCAGCATTTCTACTACTGCTCATGAATTCTTAATACTCCTCCTCACTTGCACGGTGTCAAATGATAACTGTAATACAAACAAGGCAGTTGTATTTCTTGGTTATTTCTGTTGCTACCTTTCAATCTCAGAGCTGTTTGTCAGTCTGTGCCCAGCAGATTAGGGAGAAGCATACCAGTTACAATGGCAGGGACAGGAAATGATACTATTTATTCAAGTAGTAGGCTTCCTAGATTAAAAAAAAAAAAATAGTGTCGGAATTACCTTGAGGTTTTGTTATCTTTTTATCATTCTGTATCTGAACTGAAAAGGACCTCCTGGGCCTAAGAAATGTTTCTTTGCGATACTATGCCGTTATGTGATGTGGCATCCTTTTCATAAACCTGTAACAGCAGCAGTATTGCTGGTGAAAGGCCATTTCCCTTATTCCAGCTTAAGTTTATTGCTGATTGTTTTATACTTATCTACTCTGACATCCTCATTGTGCTTTCTCTGAGGTAGTCCCCTTCCAGTGGCATTCACACTGATGTTTATCACTTGGAAGTTTTTATAGGTACCACTCATTGTTTACTAAATAAACCAATATTCTTACTGCTTTTGAACTCTAGAGCATCTTAGTTTCCTTCTGCATCTCTTCAGATCTGTATTAATCTTATTGGAGATGAATGACTTTAAGAGAGGTCGTACTATGTTTTCTGTATTGATATTGTATTTCCTTATTCTAGAAAATATACTTTATCTCATAATTGAGGATTGTATTGTTCTCTTGCATTTGTATGAAATAGTTTCACGTCTAACTAGAGAGTTCCACAAATACTATTTCACCACCTTAGAGGTGGATTTGTGTAAGAGCACACGTTTTTTGTAAAATTATGCTGTACTTCTATATACATTTACATTTCATTTCTGAATGAACATATAGTGTTTCATTACAGTGAAAACCAACAAACATTGTAGGTTTTTTTTTCACTTTGAAGACATCTTTGGATAAACATCTGACCTACCCCGTCTTGGATTTTGTCCATCTCTTGAACTGCCACTTGCACCAACCCATAACTTTAAAATCAGATCTATAATTTTGCTCTGTGTTTATATAGGCATTGCTCAAAAATTTGTGCTCATGAGAAGTAGACTTATCCAAAGATAGCCAGAGTTGTCATCTATTTTTGTGCATCTTAGATCCTGCTTTTCATGGGTAAGTTATAGCTGTTCCTTCAGGGAGCTGTGTGGCTTGTGGTGGAAATTGAAGTGACCAGTGTGACATCCCTTGTGATTATGCTTCCCTTTATCACCTGCTTCTGAAATTATCACTTGCCACAATTTAGCTTAGAGTGCATTAGAGTTTAAAAAGTAAGGCAGTCTTTTAAGAAATACAAGGAAAATACAATATACAAAAGAATGCAGTATAACTTGCCAAGCAAGTAATGAAATAAATTTTATCAGTCAGATGAAAGGAAGTGGTATGAGGAACAGGTAAGTTGAGCAACCCCATTCTTCTGTATCTTACTGAAATTTTATGTAGTCTTACTGGCTAAATTTCTGAGGAAGTCAGTGAAGACTGGAGAGGTGCTTATTTTAGGTAAAACTAGCATATTGTCAATGCAGATAATTAAAAAATGTGAATTGCCTTCCAATTTGGCATGAAATTGACAATTACTGGGATTTTGGGGGAAGTATCACGTGAAAAGTGCACTGAGTGTAACTGGGCATGGGCCTTGTATCCAAGAGGTAAACCAGCTATTTCATTCTCTCTCTGCTCTTCCTGTGGATTTGCAACAGCTTGAGGAGCCTGAACTGATTTTTAAATCGGCACTGCTTTAAGAAGGGGCTGGTTGAGGTGACATACAGGGTTCCTTTCCAGCCTAAACAGGTTTTGATTCTAGGTGATCTGATTAAGTCTACTCTTAAGTGCATTAAATCTTCAAAAGGCTCTTTTCAGGATAAAACAGTGTCCATATTAGAATCTAAGGGAAAATAGATGTCCTCTGTAGCATTTTTTTATAGCTTCTTTATGTGGTTGATCTCAGGATAAGAGCTGAAGCTTCTGGTAGAGAAGAGGATCCTAACTCTTTGCTGCTAGAGATCAGAACCAGCTGTTCTGTTTTCAAGGTCTTTTCCATTAGGCAGTGGACCAGAAATTCAGTTTTAAAAAGGCTCTCAGATGTTTTTATATTTCTGGTTCCTAAATCAAGGACATCCTTTGACTGTAGGTTTTGCTGGGCTGAAGAATTCCTTCCTCAGACCTGCTTCCCCTACACTAGAAACCAGTAGTTGGTGTTTTGCTGGAGATTATCTCTTAAAAAGAGAAATCTTTACCTGAAAATGTCCAGAATCATTCAACTCCCAAACTAATGATTTTCCAGCCTTAATATAACCAATTTTATATTTTTAAATGCCTGCATTTATCTACATGCTAAAAATCCATCCAGTCCTGACTAGTTACCTTCTTAGCTCATTTGATCTCCTCCTCACACTTAGAATTAAATTTCTATTAGGTGAATGTTCACCATAAACTTTGCATTTTGGGGAAGGAGATGTGTTCTGTCTTTAAAGGAAGAGAAGGCCGAAAGCAGAAAAGTAGCATGAAATATGTGGGACTTCATTTCTTTAGCAGTGTTGAAGCCTGATTTATGTGTTGATGACACCTCTCCATTACATTGTCTACTTGTAATTTCTAGATGTTGGAAAATGATGATGCTATTTTCAGGACTACATGTAGTTCTGGTAGATACTATTGTTTTTTACTGTGAATTATTATTTTTATAATGATTTTAGTACATATATGTCTCACATACCTAGCAAATTCTGTGATTCTGTGTGAGAATTTTTTCTTAAGTAGGTAATGGAAGTTAAAGTAAGTAAATAAAACCATAGAAATAATCATTCCAGATGAGACTTGTAAGCTTGTCTACCCCAGTATCTTATTGGCAACAGTGGGTACGTGGGAAAAAACCTCTAAAAAAAGGACTAATACTTTTGCATTTTTTTTTATTTCTGGCAGTTTGTGTCTTGGAGGCTGAGAAAGAAATCTCATATTTACTAACTCTGTATGGGTTGTTATTTCATGAGTTTGTCTGGTGACTTTTTGAACACATGTAAACTAGTAGGCTCAGAGATTTTCTCAGCTTTATTACGTTTTGGTTTTGCTTTCAGTCTGTCACCTATGTGAGTTTCACGTGAGATTCCTGGTTCCTGCTTTAGAAGGCATTTTGGATAGTTAGTACCTCTTCACTTTCTTCACACCATTCATAATTTAGTAAGTCTTCATATCCTTCATCAACTCTGTTTTCTAGGCTTAATAATTTTAGTCTATTTTAGTCTATTTTTTGTCTTTTCATTTGGAAGCCTCTGATGATCCTTATTCCCTCCATATATACAGTTCTGTCTCTGTTATCTCCTTTTTAAGATAGGAGGACCAGAGGAATGCATAATACCAAAGATGAAAACACATAATGGGTATATACTGTAGAATAATGGCATTTGCTGTTTAGATCCTTATTCCTTTTGTATTAATTCCTGCTGTTTGATACATTTTGTTGACCTGTGCTGTGCACTGAGCAGATATTTTCATAGAACTGCCCACAGCGACTCCAGGATTCACTCCCAAATAGGAATGGTCGACTCAGTTGTCATTTATATGTAAAATTGATATTGTTCTCCATGTGCATCAATTTACATTTATCTACATTGACTTTCATTTACCGTACTATTGCCCAGTCATTCAAGTCTCTTACAGTCCTTCTGCAGTTCTTTACTGTAAGCCCCTGTCTTTAAAACCCTGAATAATTTAATAGCATTTGCAAACGTTGTCACTTCATGATTCACCCTCTTTTCCAAGCCATTTAAGAATAGGCCAGACAACATATTTCATCAGACAATTCCATCAGATTGCTGATGGAATCTACTAGGGAAATTAATTATCATGTTCTCTCAAATAATGATAAAGATGTAAACTTCACTAAGTCCAGATCACACAGTTGTAATTAGACCTGAAGAATACAAAGGACAAAGTAATTTCTGATAAGGTAAGGAATGAAGTTCTTTCTGTGAGCATGACTTAAGTAGTATTGATTTTTAGAGCTGTTCTGGTGTGGAATTTGTCTTATCTTTTTATAGGAATTAACTTGAAAGAAAGCTTTTTGTTCTTCGAATTTTAGAGTCTACTTAGCTTTACAAAGTCAGTAATGTTTGCTATTAAAATGTTAAAGGTAATCCAGTTCCTTCCTTTTTTTTTTTTACAGTTGACGTAGATGTTATCACACCTCAGCATTACCAATTAGCAATTGATATATCAATTATGAAAATGTTTAGTTTATCTCAATATTGACTTGTCAGTATTGTGCCCCATTATGGGAAAATTCAGTATTCTTGCAAAGAGAAAGCACAGGATAGTAGACAAGACCAATTGTGGCTTTGCAGGAAGGACTGGGAAAGAGGGAGGGCACAGAAGGTTGGGCTGCTCGCATGGGGAGAATGTGGGCAGGCAGAGGAAGCAGAACACGAGAAAAATAATCTGTAGTATTCACAAAGGGTTGTGATTTTAAAATTATGCAGGTTGCTATTTTTTACAGCAAGTTGTCATGCCTTGTTAAACATGCAAGTAAGAGCACTGATATCTGGGAACTGAACCACTACGAACACCCAAAATAAGCACGTTTGTGTTCAGGCTTTGTGCACTCTTGGCAAAATAGTAAAAATAGAAGCTGCAATGGTCATGATGGCACATATATTTTTCTGCAAAGAAAACAGTACAAGAAGTACAGAGTTCTCACTTTGACCATCATAAAATGATAGATAGAAACACATCATTTTGCATGGAATTCTGTGAGTTTTTCCCAAATATTTTCTCTGTTTTTATGTACAGATGTGTGCATGTATACATATATAGAATCATAGGCTAGTTAGGGTTGGAAAGGACCTTAAGATCATCTAGTTCCAACCCCCCTGCCATGGGTGGGGACACCTCACGCTAAACCTTGTCACCCAAGGCTCTGTCCATCCTGACCTTGAACACCACCAAGGATGGAGCATTCACAACTTCCCTGGGCAACCCATTCCAGTGCCTCACCACCCTTACAGTAAAGAACCTCCTCCTTATATCTAATCTAAACTTCCCCTGTTTAAGTTTTAACCCATTATATGCATTAATATATTTACATTAATGTTCTATAGTGTTCCCTATGTTCTTCTCATTTGGTGTGTTTTAAAGTACAGAGCTCTATAAAGGACTGCCCATCAACATCCTTAGTATCTTGCTGCAGAATTCAGAAAATATAGATAATTTGAAGTCATATTCTGCATGGTTTTATTTGCTTAGAGAATATTTCACCATTAGCCACTTTTCCTAAATTCAGTGGAATTCAGCTGTGTACATCTGAGCAGATCTAAACTGTTTTGGAGCCATGTGAGTAAACAGACATTTCGTGGCTGGAAAGGTCACACACAGATTGTAACTGTACTTTGAAGACTAGATATTGTATGACATGTGTCGTAGGCTCAGCAGTAGCATTCATTTTTGCTCCTTCTCGGTAGCTGGTGCAGCGCTGTGTTTTTGACTTTCGGCCTGGGAACAGCACTGATAACACCAATGTTTTTAG
>JAOEHY010008877.1:0-16056 GCA_025447955.1 Psilopsiagon aurifrons
CCCTGCCCATGGCAGGGGGGTTGGAACTGGATGAGCTTAAGGTCCTTTCCAACCCAAACCATTCTGTGATTCTATGAATGATAGCACAGATGGGAAAACTGTGGTTGGGGAGGGAAAGGGATGCTGTGGCTGAGCTGGAAGCAGAGTCTGGGTGCCCCAAGCTTCTGCTTTAGTGATTTTTTCTAGGGTAACTGGACTATAAATGAACCCTGTAGGCAAAGAGCTTAACCAATGGGGGAGAACTGCACCATGGGGTTAACGGAATTAAAAAGGGAAGATCAGAGGAGCTTGGGGTGCAATTCCTGACATTCCTGATAGGATTCATGCAGTGCCACCTCTCAGCATCTGCCCTGCAAAGGATCTACAGGGTTCGTACGCAGCCCGAAGCACGGAGCAGGATGAGAGGGACAGCGGCTGCTCTGCCTCACAACAGGAGCACCAGCACAGGGATACAGTCACAGCAAAGTCACTCACCACAGAGCTTCTCCTGCTCATCCTCCCCGTTCCTGCAGTTGCTGGCTCTGTCACAGACCTGGCTGGCAGGGATGCAGGTAGCTCTGTCATCACACAAGAAGCCTGTCCGGTTGTTGGATGCTGCACAGAAGCGGCTCACTGAAGGGAAAGCAAGAACTACTCTATTTTCCCTCATTTTCATGGTGTGAGCAAGGGGAAAAAAGGAGGATCTCTAAAATTCATTTGTCGTTCTGGCAGCAACCAGGAGCCAGGATTAATCTGCGGTTGGTTCATGGCAGAGTCTGAGAACAGCACCAGTCATCTGAAGTGCCACCCAGAGTTACCACAGCCCTACGGAGCAGGGCAAAGGGATGGTGGTGACTCAGGCTGTGCAATGCCTGCACAGCCCCACACCACCCTTGTCCTTCCTCCAGGTCTGCACCGGAAAGCATCACTTCACGTACAGTGATGGCCATGAAGGCTCTTTCCATGCAACACCATTTTCTGCCTCTCTTAACAAATAAATAGCAGCTCTTGTGTTACCAACCTGGTACCCGTGGCTGGAGCCCCAGTGCCACTGCCAAGCCCACGGTGGCAGTGAGGATGAGCAGTGCCACAGCAGAGATGCAGACACACCTCTGTGTGCAGCCTGTGCGGACGCTGCATGGCCGGCAGCAGCCTATTGGGAGGCAAGAGCAAGAGGTGAGGGGCTGGGGTTGGGTCCAACAGGGTCACTGAGAATAGCACAAAGCCATAAGGGTGGTGGTTCGGGGTTCTGGTAGGGGCTGCTGGGGCTTAGGGGTTGATAGCTGAGCTTTGATAGCCAGACTGCAGCATTAAACACCTCCTCATAAGCAATTTTGATGCTTGCAGTGTGGAAGAGCCTGTGCTGCTCTTATGGAGCACTGGGACCAAACAGCACAAAGGCTGCTGTAGGAGCCCACCCAATGCACTTGGATGCAGAAGAGGTGAGAAGGCCAAGCCCCTACCTGACCCAATGTGACAGCAATGCCCTTTTCACAGGGGGAGCACCCAAAGCACAGGGCAGGTCAGTGTAAGTCTGAGACAGGGCCCTCCCAGGCCCCACAGCAAAACTCCAAGAGGTAAAATTCCACTTTACAGCATTTTGGGCTTTCTGCCCCAATCAGGGCTTCAACACCTGCACAGAACAGCTCAAACTGGTCAGAACAGGCCTAAAGGCAGCCCATCCCGTCCCAAAGGCAGCAACCTTGCAGGAGCTCCAGCTTGCACAAAGTCACGTACATAAATCAAACCAAATCCAGAAGCTAAAGGCCAAACCCGGAGTCATTTTAACACAACAGCAGCACACACAGCAGCGACACACACTCAACAGCAACGCCAGCCAAGCTGCCCTTGTGGTCCCTAAACCAGCACTGTGCTTTCCTTCATTCCCTCGTATTTCCAGACCAGAAAGGACAGGTTCGTGCGGCCACCTGAGAAACACGGGTCATTGAAGACAACCCTGCACATAAAACCGGGCTTTGGCAAATCTGAACTCCAAGAGCTTCAATTGGGAAGTTAGGATTTGCCTGAGCTGTGCTTTGCCTTCACTGAGCTGTTGTGCGAACGCGAGCGAAGGTGCAGCCTTTGCTCAACCACGGAAGGATCCCGCCTGCAGTAGTCACCATCTCCGTCATGCTTGAGCAGGAAATCACACACAGAACATCTCAGCTTAGAAGAAAAGTGGTGAATTACAGCGTGTGTGTCTACGGGACAACACCTTTGGGCAGAAAGCACAATAGCTGCACATAGATGCGAGTATAATACAATGGCAGTGATGAAGTATTGCTGCAACCCAATCTACAGGTTTGCTATTGATCCTGTTTGATTTCACCTTCTCCTCCTTAACGCAGACAAAACTCACTGAAGTTTGGCTATGAAAGCACACAGAAAGCCTATGGCAAGATCATGCTGAACCTGTGATAGACAAGGGTTACTTATCACGCTACTATACCGTACAACTGCCAAATCCAGGCTGAAAGAGAACAGCCGAAGTTTATTGGCCTTTTAGCCTGGATGTTTCACTGCACAGAAAGGGGACAAAAATCAGTCTCAACAGACCATGAATGCTGGTTGTATTTCACACTACATAGGCAGTTTCAATGGATTTATAATTTAATAGTAACCATGTTAAGCTCTGCATTTTATTCGTTACCTTTTTCTTCAGAGAAGGATTTTGTTGAACCCCAAGTAGCTACACCACCATTTCTCTAGAAGGAAAGGGACAGAAGACTGTTACTACGCAAGGAATGCCATTCTAGATCTCATACCATGTTACCCAGGAATATGTAATGTATTCCTTCTTTTACGTACAAGTGAGAATTGCCTTGGTGGAAAGTCAAAAATGGCCCTGATCTAGTTCAGAAACTGATCAATCAGATCACCTTTAAAACCTAGTTTCCCATTTGGAAAACAACCACCAATGCCCAGACCAGCACCCTGTAGCACTACTTTCCTTCTGTATCAGATTAAGTAGAAACAACTCCCAGAAACCAGAAAAGAGGTCAGACAAACAGCACTACCAAGAACACAAGTACTTTAGGGAACAGCTGCACCCGAGATCTTTTCCAAAGGGAAGGACTGTACCTGAGGGTGAGTTTTGATCATGCTTCCCAGAGCTACAGCCCTCTCAGGAGCTTGCAGGACTGCAGAGAGTTTGCTGTACCTTAACACAAGTGGTGTTACCAGGATACAAACCCAGCAGAGGCAGGAAAGCAAAGAGCATGCAGGAGAGGATGGGGAATGCTGTGCCGAGCCCATGCTCCAGCTCTGGTTGGAAGTGGTGTTCTTGGTTTGCTTCTCATTCCTGCTGTGGATCCATTCTGGCTTCACAAGAGGGCATTAGGCAAAACATAAAGGACACAGATTTTGGATGCAAATAATCCCACTGCTGTTCCTCACACCAGTTTGGAAGATGAAGGCTCACTCTTTGCTCATAAGGCTGGTGCTGGTCAGAGAAAATCCCCCTTTCACAATGAAAGCCTGAGAGAAGAGCATCTGAACATAGAATGGTTAGGGCTGGGAAGAACCTTCAGATTATCCAGTTCCAACCCCCATCTTTAGCAAGTCTCCTTTCTCCCCACCTCTTTCCCAAGGCAATGCTGACCTCGAAGCAGCATCAGCCCATACTCACACAAGGTGATGAGTCCTCAGCAGAGCCGTCCAGGATCCAGCCATCTGGAACAGGTTCCCTGCCTGGGCAATGAGCGCAGGCATTAATAAATCCTCCAGGGGTCCTCTTTTACTTGCATACCTGAATCTCCAGGCCTGCAGAAAGTCTTAGCCCATAGATAATATGAACTTAAAAATAGACTGCAGCCTTCTAAACTGACTGCAGGGCTCAGCACAGCACACACAGTGCAGTTCTGCAGCTTCAAGGACAAGATGATGTGAGCAGGCAGCTCTGTCAAGGGGGTAGGAGGGAGAGAAAGCACTGGCATCAAGGGTTTGAGGAGCTCCTGTTCTCACTTGCAGGAGGGTCCCCAGGTCTCAAGTGCCTCCCAGTTGCTGCCACCTAAAAGGTCACAATTACTCCTCAAGCAATAACAAAACTAGCTTACCAGGGCTTCCTAGAGAAGCTGGCAGCTATATCGCATGTAAGCTGGCCTTGAGACAGCTGCCTTGAATTCATTCAAAGGACCAAATAATGCCTGACATGGAGGAACAATCACAGACGCTTCTCTCTCCATCCCCAAAGCAAACTCATTCTCAATTTCATTGAGTTAATACATGCTTCCTGACCAGGGCACCTGCCAACCCTGCACTCACCTGTTCACACCAAATAGTCTTTTAGGAGCTCTTCTTTCAGCATGGCAACCCCAATTTCTCCAAAGCCAAAGCTTCTCACACAAATACATCACTCAAACTCTCCCATTTCCAGGGTAATTTGGAGTGAAAACACCAAACACCAAGCAGCAGTTTGCAAGTACGGACACTTGCTACAACACAGAAGAAGGGACAGATGAAGGGTCAAAACCTGTGCACCTTAAATTCTAGATCTCTTTAAAGAGGAAGTTTTTGGTTCTAATCTTGATACAGAAGGGCTACTTTGAGCCTTCATACAGCTTATTAACTGACGGTGAGCCTGCTAAGAGTCCCACTTAAAAGCCAAGCCAGGCAAATGTCTGTGTCTGCCATCTATCACCACCTAGCTTCTACACCAAGATTATCAAGCTCAGCTGCAGCCAGCCAGGCAGTTGGGTTTTAGAGCAGTTACCCCACATCAAAGACAGCTTATAGTTCAGAACAATGAGGTCATGAGAATCAGGTAACAAATGCAAACCCTTCTGAAATCAAAGTAATGAGAGAAATCTTTGCCAAAGACCAGAGAAGCTGAAGAGGAGACACAGATCAAGCTGTCCAGTATGACAGGAGACTACTGCTAATCCTATCACCTAAAGAAAACCCCAATCCTCCCCCATGTACCAGGGCTGTTTCTGCCTGCAATGCATCGCACACACTTGAGAGGGCTGCCTCATTTGTGTCAAGACGATTCCATTTCAAATCTGATACAAGCTCAATTGCACACATGCCTAAAGAGAACATGAAACGCTTCCCTCCTGCAATCTCAATAATTTAAAGCCCTTCATTTAAACAGTGGTCTTGAGCAGAGATCAAACCCCAATTGCAGCGCCTGCAAATGAAGATGTCAGGAAGTCATTTAACAACAAAGGAGTGGGACAGGCCGGTTTGCAAAGTCAAACACCAAGACAGCTTAAATTGTCCATTGAGGTTAGAAATCTTAGGAAACAGCTCAATCACTGCAGCCTCGCTGGTATCTGACTTCACTGAGGGAAGATGACAAGAGCTTACACGTACACCACCAAACGAATTCTTCAGGCTCTGGCTGGCTCTCAAAACAGAAGTGCCAAGTGACAGATTGCCACAGGCACAGTTTCCTGTGACCTAACAGCGTCACAGAATCACTGGCTTCACCGCGCAGATCACTTGGCTGAAATGTCATTAAACAGAGAACAAAAGGCAAAACACGTAAAACTTGAGTTTTCTCCCTTGGTGGTAGCCAAATGGAAGCAGAAGTTGTTGAAGTCAAAGCTAGGAGTGTAAGCAATGAAGTCAAACCTTTTGGAAGAGAAAGCTTTGTGAAATCAAGTCATCAACACAAGTGAGGCTGTAACTGCACACATTTGAAACAGGCAAATAGCCATGTTTCCGTGAAGCTGTAGTACTCCCTCTGCAACTATGTGTAATGGTAAAAGAAAACATTTATGCAGGCTTGAAAACATGTCTATGATAGCTCCTCAGTTAGAAAAACTGGGATTGAGAAAGTCTCTTCTGGAAAGGCAATCCCAAACAACACAACGCTAAGGAGACAGGCAATAACTGCTGAAAGCAAGCCCATATTTACACAGTAATTGCCGAACATCCGCGGCACACATCACATCTGATGCTGCTCAAAGCAGAACACTGGCACGCTGCACCAAACCAGGGCTCTGCACTGAGCTTCCACTACTTGAGCAGAAATAGACATCTTGGCTGAATCACTGCTGCAGAGAGAGGGATTTCCCACCCCTGCTATCATGCAAGTGAGCAGTGCTCCAAAACCACCGCACCATCAGTCATGCTCAAGACCTTTGCAATAATGCCATGGTACACACAAAGGTACCTGTCAGTGGCTGCTGGCACCTACATTTCTGGGCCATCACATTGTCCCACTGAAGAACTTAGCGTGAAGAGATACCACTCATTTAAGACTTCAAATTGCAAGGTCTGCACTTTGATAGAAGCCTCCTTAAAACAAGCATCACTCAGTGCTCTCTAACTCAGTGACAGAAAACACAGGGAGTGCTTCTAAGGGTTTCCAGCAGCACAGGGCAGGCCACTAATGCACATTCCTGCTTAATGGCCCTGCAAAGCTCCATCCTCTGTAGTTACACAACCACCAGCCCAATTAGGAATGGCTATTGAACCAGCTTTAACAGTGAGGGAACGCACCACTGCATCCTCCAGAACCACAGAATCATACAGTCATAGAATGGCTTGGGTTGGAAAGGACCTTAGGACCATACAGTTCCAACCCCCTGCCATGGGCAGGGACACCTCACTCTAGGCCACGTCACCCAAGGCTCTGTCCAACCTGGCCTTGAACGCTGCCAGGAATGGAGCATTCACAGCTTCCCTGGGCAACCCATTCCAGTGCCTCACCACCCTTACAGGAAAGAACTTCTTCCTTATATCCAATCTAAACTGCCCCTGTTTAAGTTTGAACCCATTTCCCCTTCAGTTCTCACCAGAATTCAAAACATGAGGATGTACTGCCTGAAGGTTTTTAAACCTTCAAGGGAGCTCTGTATAATCAGCAAAATACGATGAGTTAGAAACCATGCATTCTAATTCATGCATTCTAATTCATGCATTTCAAATACTTAGAGACCTCAAAATAATTCACATGCACTCCCCAGATTGCTGGTACTTTAGGAGGCAGCACACAGAGATCTCCTCAAAGCAGAGAGCCACAAAAACTGTGTTAGAAATACAAGGGACGCTGTCAGCAGCTGTGTTGGTGAATCATAGAGCAAAATCAGGTCACACCGCCATGAGAGGAACATAACAGAGAGGCTTTCATACTGAATATGTGCAGTCCATAATTCACTGTAGCAAAACTCTATACAGTCAACATCTTCTATACAGTCAATTTTATTTGTCTGTTCTCATTTCTCAGGAATCAACTTGCTTCTGGAAATGAAGTTACAAGACTGGAGTAGTTAACCAAGAACAGAAGGAAGGACTTCTTCAGAAAACACAGGTGCTAACTTTACAAGCAAGTTAAGACTTAAAGGCTAAAGTCTGACAAAGGAATTGACCATGGTATGTTCTCTGGGTATGAAGTGATAGGTCCATAGGTTTTAATGGAGTTCCATCTTCCACAAACCGAGTTCTAGCCTACCGCATCTCACAAATGTTTCCATCTTGGATATTGCCGCACTGTAGGGAAACAAATATATATATTTCTATTTTTGGAGCCAGGGCTGTTTGTGCATGAACATGAACAAAAATTCAGCAGATAGTTTTATAGTATTTTCTTTTAACTATAACAGAAAGTGCAACACTAAAAAGGCATCTCCCACCTATTTAAAATGTCGTATACCTTTACAAAGCTAACTCTGAATGTACACATTACATCCTAGAACACACAAACAAGTTGGAAAGTGTCATGGCAGAAGAATGGAAAGCGTGCTTACAGGTTCTGTAAGCAAAAAGACACGCAGCAAGCACCAGTGAAAAGTGACTATGTCTGGAAACAAACAAACCCGAGATGCCTGAATCTTGATTACTAGCTGAGAACAAAATCCCATGACATGTGTTGATTCTGTAACCTTATTTGCATTTAAAGACTGGCTGCTAAGCGTCTTATCTGAAGAACCACCACAAACAATCAGGAGTTGCTAGCTCTGTTAGAATTAGTCTATTAGATCCAGTGGAGGCTTATTTAAATTGCTGATTGAGCCAGGTTGACTTTTGTAGGAAGAGGTCCTGCTTCTTCGTGTTCCTCAGTCTTGCATCTAACCACAACAAGTGCAGAGGATGGGTATCTGTTCAGTTTTTGTTCATTCATGTATTCCAGATCTCCATAGATGCTCAGCTTCTGGAAGAGTGAAACAATTTACTTTCAGACAAAGACTCTCCACACTGGGAATAAAATGCATTTCATTATGCAGCTTCATTCCTGGTTCTGATGGCTGCAGCCCTCCAATACAAGTAAACCCAGGCTTTCTTTCCCATCTGAAATTCATGGCTGGCACAAAATTTGCATCCAAAAGAAAGTACTAAATCTGTGAGAACAGTAGATGCAGTGCCTGTGTAACACCAGTAACATGCTGTCACTTCTGTTCTCACTACTGATCCTCCTGGATTAAACCCATACTGCCTTCCACCTCCACCATCCGACCCTCAGTATAGCTTCATTCCCAGAGAAATCAAAAGCAGCCTCCATTTGTTAAGAGTTATCTGAAGGTTATCGAGAGGAGAATGCTACACACCAAAAGACATGTGTGCTGTCTGAATAAGGCTCAAAGCCCCATCAGCCTAGGGAAGGAGCAAGAATTGCTCAGCTATAACATCATCATTTAAATAACAGGCATAGAAACACCCAACCTCTTTCTACTTGAACCTCCCCAAATATTTCTTAGTCTCTAGCCAGGAACATAAAAGTAATATAATTCATAAAATAAAAACTATTATAAATTATAAAACAGCAGTACCTCCGATGGAACATACTGCTCTACAGCTGTAGCTACAGTTGCACAACAAATCCAGAGCAGCACCAACACTGACAGCACGAGCGTAGTGGTTAAAATCCAACTGGAATTTCTGAAATGGAAAGAATGTTACTAGATTTCATATACTGAATGCAAGACAATGGAGCCTCTCACAAGTTTTGCTCAATTTTGACTGCATTTCCTGCTGATTCAATAGCCTCCAGCTCTTCCAGCTACACAGCCACTTCAGGCCCCTGGGTACTCTAATGCCTATTTAGTATCTGACTTGAAAGACTTGCTGGATTCTTTTTATTTGGCCCACTCAGTTTTTAACCCAGATTTTTCTGCTACACATTTGGCATGCAATTCACTGAGCCTTCACGTGTGGACTATGAAGGAGAAAGTAATGGGGGTAAAGGAAAGAAGAATCAACATACTGATCTTCAGTAAAGCTTTAATAAAGATATACTGGGTATTTTCAGCCTGGAAATGAGACATAACAGTGGCTTTCCTATCAGACAAGCCCAAAGCAAAATACAAGTGCTTTGCCCTGAAACATATCCAGAGCTAAAGAACAGGCAAAACACAGCATCGATTAAACAGTTCACAGAACACACCCAAGAACCAGCATAGGAAATACAATGTTCACTTGAAATGGAAAGGAGAATCAAAGTTGGCAGAACAGCCTGCAAACATCATGGGGCCAGCATGGAAAAGGAGCAGCAATAGACACATAATTTTAACTGCTCTGCATCCTGCACCCAATAGACTTATAGGACTCTGAGCTCTTGCAACAGTGCACAACAGGAAAGGCCATTATCCTCCTTACTAGGTACACACATTCTAGAATATACCTACATAGAGAGACACTTGAAAAAGCTGTCGTTTGCTCGCTCTTCAAAAAGCCCTCTGTACGCCTGTGAGCTTCCTGGACGTAGGTCTGCTGAAACACAGCAGCAGGAACAGCAGTCAGGAAAGCAGTAAGAGAGGAGACCCAAACACCACACAGTTTGTCTGTACGTAGAGCATAAAGGGAAGCTTTAAAATTGGCCCTAGCATGCATGTTTCTATTTCCAGCAGGGCCTGCTTTCCCACCACAGGCTTCTCTAAGTGCACACAGTACAGTCTGCAAGGCAAAGAATTCTTCTATTTCAGCTTTCTAAAAAGTTAGCTTTCATGGGCCACCTGCAACTACTTTCCTGTTATTCTGCATGCAGGGAACATTTGCATTTGCTCTTCCAAAGCACAAGGAACAACTTACGAGCTGTTTTACTCAGCGGCAAGGATCCTCTTGTCTCTCCAGTTTCCTGGTCAAGCTGTGGAACATACTGTACTTCTGGCTTTGACTAAAACAAAACCAGGAGTTAGGAGAAGATCCTACTAGCAAGCTCCCACTGAGCTTGGTAATTTACAGAACTAATACTGAAGTTAACCTTCAGATATGCACCATTCACTTAAGTTTGATCCCCTTCCCCCAGTTCTAAAGGCAGTGAAATACCAGCAAAAACCAAACCCTTCTGATAGTGCTCTATAATCCTTTGTCTGCCTGGAAGGAGCAGAGTGAAACATTTAGCAGCCAGGACACCTTCATCTCCATGAAAAAGGCAAGCACCTGGAATATGACAATTTTGCCATCATCTGCTTGAAGGTAGAAAGTCCATGAGGATGTTATGAAGCTCTGAGCTGAATCCATCATGTCGCTCCAGAATGATCTCACCAATGTCAGTGGAAAGAGGAGATGAATTCTTGGCATCAGGGACATTAACTGCAAGCACAACATTCACTGGTTTTCCATTTGGTTTCATATGAAAAGGACAGAAATGCAGTTCTTGCTCACCCATTACCCCATTATCTAGATTGCAGTCCTTAGGAACGTTTATTTTAAGAAATTTTAGAGAGAGAAGACACACACTGAACAGAAAACAAGTAGGTGGTATTTGAAAAACATGTCATCTACTTACTTGCTCTTGCCTTAATTCAGCAAATGGCAATTGGTTCTGGCATCCAAGATGGCAAGCATATTGTTCATCAGATTGGGAGTATGCTTCAGTACAGGCTGCAAGGAAGAATTTCCCCAAATGAGAAGATAAATTCTGCATTTTAGTTAAGAAAACATTTTCAGCGTTAAGTTGGATCAGAAACAAAGCAGCAGTTAAAAGATTGACAATCCCATTTGCAGGGAAAGATGTGGCAATCACTCCAAGGGTAGCATTTGCTCTGAAGTCTAACGGAGGTTTAGGAATCAGAGCTTTGACAGGTGAGGTGGTTCAAACCTGAATGCAGTCACAGCAACTGATTGGAAACATTACCCTGGCCAATCTCAGGGATGCAGGTTTTCACTGATCCTTTCACTGCCCCTATTTCTTTTCCTCTACATAGCAAGTAAAACATGATTTTTTACCTTGGAGAACAGAGATGGAATCCTAAAAACAACAGAGGGACCATGAGTCCATTAAATCCCGTTGAAGCAACAGCAGTAGTCATGGTAGGACAGGAAAATCAGAGGAGCATTTTCCTGCTAGTGTGATGAGTACAGAAACTGCACTGGAAGTACTATGGAGTCATTTTTTAATGAAGAATGAAGTCAACTCTTTGTTTTATAGACAGCTTCTATTAGTTGTGCACTAGAGATCATAAAGACCACAGAGAAATCAGGCAGACAATACAGAGGTACAGCTCTTTCCTAAAACTAAAGCTTAAGCAGATAATGTTGCAGTTGTACCTGAACTAAAGAATCAAACCAAGCAGCAATATAGACAACAGAGCACTCCCCATTTTCTGCAGGAACAAACAGACCATTATAGGGACTAAAAAGCTGGCAGGAAGCATGGCATCAGCCACTAAACATCTGAGTGTTCAGCTCCTAGCACCTGAACAGTGATTCCATGGTGAAAGTGCTACCAAACTAGTGTTTGTAGGCACATAGAAGCATCAGAAGACAGAATTGAGCAGATCAGCCAAGATGTATCTTGCCAAGCACAGAATATTTAGTCAGGGCACCAACCAACAGATTACAGAACATAAGCCAGCAAAAGACAACAGCTTCAGGAAGGAGAGTTAAACCAGGAAGTAAGCAACTGTTCAATTACCTCTACATGTGGTAAATTGCTACATCACCCTTTTTTATGGCACTCTTTCATGCGTGGTTTGACAACCAGACTGACATGATGTATCACAGCTATACACAGTGTATGACAGACTAGAGCATTAGCTCATTTCTAGAGTATTTAATCCAGTTTTGTAGCACATTAGCATCTCTGCATGTCAGGCTTTCTCCTTTCCTACCTTCTATCAGCTCTCTGAGCTAGCCACTATCCCTCTTGTTTTTATGAGCTACTAACAGGACTCCTTTTAAGTCTTGGCTTAGTGCTTAATTGTATTGGAAATGTTGACAGAGAGCTCCAGCCTTTCCTGCTTTGGGTGGTTATGTCCCACTTTATCTCTGAACAAAACTGTGAATCAGCTGCCCAGATGAAAGTTTTACACAATTCCAAACCCAATATTAATATGGACTATAGGAAACAAACTTAATTTTCACTATGAAATTCTTGCTCTAACACAGATAATCTGAGAGAATTAGTCACTATTATCTATAATGTAATTCAAACAAAACACATACCTTGCTCCCAAGAGTTTACCTGTAGGTAAGGCACACGATGTAGCCTAGACCACAATTACAATGCAAACAGCACATCAAGATCTGTGTTCTGAACAATTCATTTGTATAGAGGTCTGCCAGGCATGGTAAAAGGGACTGATTGTAACTTGGAATTACTGAAGTGTTCATTTGACTGGATTTTTCCCCTCAACCATTTTGTATGACAAACTGTTTATAGTAAAATGAAGCCTTGATAATTTATTTAGAGACTGATGATACTTCAGATCTTGTCAGGAAAACAGCAACACTAAGGCTCAGGTAAGGAGAAACTTGCAGAGAACAGAAAACTTTTCCTAAGAATTGTTTGGTTTTTTCACATCCCATACGTAAAATTTCAGAAGTTGTTAAACAAAACCAGAAAGTAATACCACCAACATAACAACACCTTTTCCTGCTCCTCCCTCTGTTATGTGTCCACGTTATGGGATGCTGAAGGAGGGCTGAAGTCCTACCTGAGTCACATTCCAGTTTGGTTCGATTTAAATCAATGCCATCATCCACGAATTGACAAATGGAAAACAGCCTGCAGCCTCGCTGGCACGCGTACAGCTCCTCTTCCTGGGGAGGCACAAGAACAGGTTCGTATCCCTCCATTCAAGAATAAATTGTCAGAAAGCAAAGCAGTTTTCTGGTTAAGTGCTATAAAAAGCCACCCACCAGAACACCATTCTCCTTCCTTCCTTCCAATAGACATAGAAGTCAGCTAAACACAAGATTCTGGATGATCTGAAATAAACCCCCAGCTACAGCTCTTGAACACTAACATACACATCGATTCATCTCAGAGCTCCTCACTCTGTGGTGGGGCAAACCTGGAACAGCAAATCCTGTTTTGTAATTCCAGCCCTACAACTCACAAGCAAAGCTGCGCTCCATTTTTAAACGGTTTAAATAGCAGAGCTACTGCTGTAAAAGACTTACTGATGTTTAACCCTACAAAGGCTAGATAACTTCCATGTCAGAACTTAAACACTAGAACCTAATGGGACAGGGCAAAAAAAGGGCCAATTTTGGCAGAGCGTTCAATGCACCTACCTAACTCTAATCAGAACTACAACAGAACTGCCAAAATAAGAGATCATTCTGATGTGCTATCCCAGTTCCCTGGTTCATGGCTTACTTGCCAAACCAGTTCCACAAACACACATTTATTATATTGAACTGAATGGGAAAAGTGCTTCCTCACTGCAGCTATTAAAATTATGCCAATCTAGAAAGCCTACACCCACTATTTCTTCTGTCCACAATACCAAAGGGAGGAATGCACACTTTCCACGTATAGTGCTCTCCACAGTGCAGAACTAAACAGCCTCTACTATCTGACTGCTCCTACTTATGATCACATCCTGTCGTGTATCAGACCCATCAAAACCACCACCAACCACTCAAATGACTGCAGCCACTTGCTGTACAGGTGGAAAACGGGCTCTGAATTAAGTTAACAAAACCCAAACATACCACACCTCACTGTATAACCTGTTGTAAAGGAACTGGCCATTGTTTATCTCTGAGAGCACAAGTTCACGTACTTTGAAGCATAAAGGTAGACAACTGTGTATGTAAATTAAAACCTAACTCTAACACCACTGACAAGGTGGCTGAGGTAGTTCTGCTGTTGCAGAAAACATGGTTTGTTTCCAGCCCTAACCATTCTATGATATCCAGGCAGAATTAGCTTTAGCAGACAGATTTCTACAGCAATGTTCCACAGAAGTCTCAATGAAGCCTGTCTTATTTTTCCAATGACAACTAAACCAAACTCCTTCAGTTCAGCTGGGAGCTTTGTGACCAATAGCAGAAACGCTACATGTAAAGGAAGAGATGAGCGCCTTATTCAACAGCTCCAGCAAAACACAGCAAAGAACTGAAAGGTACAATGAAAAAAGATCACAGAAGTATCTGTCTGCCTCGAACAAGTCCTGTAACAGAAAGAAGAGCATTGCATCACACCATGGGAATATATTACAGTAATACTTAGTCCTAATTCCTCAAGTTTAGGTTTTTTTCTCCTCAATATCATCACATGCAGGCAGTCCAGTGCATATGGCATAACTGCAGATATAAGCTTATTTGTATTCCACACAACTCCCTGTTACCCTTCTGTCGGGATACTGATACCAGCTACAGAGCCACAAAGCCCAATTTAAGTTCCGCATGGAAGCAGACAAAGTCCTATTACCTTGAGACCAATCTGCCTGTTGCCCTTGTGTGAAATCTCAAAGGTGGGGTGAGAGCTCCCATTGTGTAGAGCTGAACCCACGACACAGCTACAGCTGACAATGAAGTACATTGCCAAGAAGGAACCAGATGACATTTTCAGTCCTAGATTTCCTACACTCAAGCCAGCAATTCAAAGCTGTGTACCACCTCAACCAATAGCAAACTCTGGAGTATGAAATTGCATTCCCATTAGATACTGCTTCAGTATTTTACAGTGAAATGAAAGAAAATCCATGCAAGCAGATCAAAATACAGGCTGTAGGTTCCAACAAGCTACCTGTTCATCATCATTTATGCTTCATTCAAGCGTCACACAGGTCCCCTGACTCAGGATCATGGCCTGTCATGAGCACAGCACTGTTTTAGCTCCCCAAAATATGGGCACGGCCTACATTAAATTACAGCTGCCTCTTTAAGAACAGGAGGAAAAAGGCAGCAAACCCCACAAAGCTGCCCAGCAGTAACAAAGCCATGCTTTTAAAGCTGAAATTCTTGTACGAGCTGCAGCCTAACCATCTATTTTCAAAATGAAGTATCTACCTTTAGAGAAGCCACTGCATTCCCTACTCTGTGGGGAAAAGTATCTACACAGATGAGACACACCATGGAAGAACTGCAGCAGGTTACTAACTGCACCCGAGCACTACAACCACGAGCTTCTTTCATGGAACACTAGAATGATTTGGGTTGGAAGGCACCTTAAAGCTCACCCAGCTCCAACCCCCTGCCACAGGCAGGGTCACCTCCCACTGGAGCAGGGTGCTCCAAGCCCCTGTGTCCAACCTGGCCTTGAACACTGCCAGGGATGGGGCAGCCACAGCTTCTCTGGGCACCCTGTGTTTATTTAAAGCCACCTCAACACTGCCTGAGAACGGCAGAGGCCTCGGAAAGGACTCCTGCGAGGTGCCCCAGTATGTCCCGCCACTGCGGAGCACACCAGGGAAGAGACACGAGATGGAACTGCAGGGGGTGAGTGCCAAAGAACAAGCCGAGGACCCGCTGCGCTAGGGAGCGAGAAGGGAAGGGCCCCCCCCCGCAGAGCGCCGTAAGGCAGGGCCCGCCCGTACCTTGGGGTAGGTGTGCAGGGAGTAGGTCAGCTGGCAGGCGCGGTGACACGACGCCGTGTTGCCCAGCACGGAGTCAAAAGGCTCGGAGGAGGCAGCGGGCAGCGGCCCTGCCTGCAGCGCGCTGCCGCCGGCGCCCAGCAGCAGCAGCCCGAGGGGCAGGCAGCGGAGCGCGCCCCGCCGCGCCGCCATCTTCCCCCACACTGCCGGCGCGCAGAGCTCTCGCGAGACTGAGTCCCAGCTCCCTGCCGCGCGGGGCACGCTGGGAGTTGTAGTCCGCTCCGCGGCACCGCCCCGGCTACCCCATAGGGCCTTCCCGCCCGCGGGAACTACACAGCGCAGCGGCATGGACCGGTTCGTGGTGCGCCGAGACCGCTGTTCGCACAGTCCCCGCCGGGCCGCGCCGGCGCCCCGCGCCTACCGG
>JAOEHY010008877.1:16432-28021 GCA_025447955.1 Psilopsiagon aurifrons
CCTTGCGCTGTCCTCGCCAGGGTGGTGGGAGCACCGCCTCGGGCAGGGGACGGGTGTGTGCATGGCGGGGGGAACGTTTGGTTCAGCGTGGTTCCGGTTCACGGACAGCTTCTGGTGTTGAGGGCATCCTCGCAGGAAGCAGGGCAGTGAAGTTAGGAAAGGCTCTGCTGCATTGAAAGGGGTTTCCTAACCTGAGATGGGTTATGCATTGGCTCGCTTAGCCAAGGGTGCTGAGGCGCTGGCACAGGGTGCCCAGAGAAGCTGTGGCTGCCCCATCATCCCTGGCAGTGTTCAAGGCCAGGTTGGATGGGGCTTGGAGAACCTGCTCCAGTGGAAGGTGTCCCTGCCCATGGCAGGGGTTGGAGCTGGGTGAGCTCTACGGTCCCTTCCAGCCCAAACCAGTCTGGGATTCTGTGATTCCCGCTTGGTCGGTGTGCTGTAGGGTCAGGGTGAGCACACAGTTCAGGTACAGCCAAGTGACACCGCCAGCTTCAATGCTGCTGGTTGGCTCACAGCTCTCCCCTTTGAGGAGGGTCCTTCAGTTGGTTGCATGGTGGAACTGCGTAAGAGCTGGCCATCTCTTTGCAGAAGCACGATAGGAAAGCACTTGTTGCACCAAAGAGCTTATTAATGTAAGGCACAAAGCCAAAGAATTGTGCATAGAGCACTCGGCTGATTCCACTGCAGAATCTTTGTACGATGACTCACATCTGAAATACAAGACTCACTGTCCCTGGCCACAGAATCACACAATGGTTTGCATTGGAAAGGACCTTAAAGATCTGTTCTGTCAAGGTCTGTGGCAGGAGCAGGGTGAAGAGCACTGCAAATGACCAGTGTACTTGGGTTTGTGTTCATGCTCCTTAATGCTTTGTTTCTCTCCCTGCTGGCCTTATTTTAAATTCAAAGCCAATCGGAGCAGGATTCAGATCCTGACAGGCTAGTAAAGATATTTAGCTGCCTCCTTCTTAATCCTTTTTTCTAGTAACAGACATTTATACAATGGACTTCCTAAATTTAAAACACTTCTAGCAGGCATTTGTTGTTACATGCACTAAGTTTGGCAGACTAAGGTGAAGCATCTCACTTTGCTCCCTAGTTACTTCACTCTTCATTTGCAGTATGCTGCTAATCGCAAGCAAGTACCCATCATTCCAGGCCATCGTGTATTCGGTACTCTGGTTCATGCCATAATCAATAATTCATGTGTGGATAACAGTCTCATTAGCAGAGATGAAGCCAGTGCCCTTATTTATAAGAAGAAGATTCCACTTTCCTAATGGCTTTTCTCTTTTCCAGAGAGTTGTGGTTGTGGAAGACATAAAACGATGGAAATCTATGCTTGAGCTTCCTGGGCAACCAAAAGAGAATCTGATTGAAGCTTTGGAGGAGCTGAAGAAGAAAATACCTTCCAAAGAAGTGTTACTTTCAACAAAAATAGGTACATTTTGCCTGATACAGACTGTGAATATTAGGCTGTCTTGTGTCTGCTTGGCTTGTCAGTACAGAATAGCCTAGCTTGCAAGCTTCTTCAGAAATGAGTGTAGCTGCCAATGGAAAGCTGTTGATATCCAGCCTGCAGTTCTCAGAGCTTGAACTGGAAAAGGCAGCTATCCTCAAATTCCCCCCTGCTTATTACCAAATACTGCATCAGCCTTCCTGTGGTCAGATGTTTGAAGAGCTCTTCTTGGGCACCTGCTTGTCTTAGTCCTGTTCCTGCTACCCAAGTGCTCTCTTGCCATCCGAGTTGTGGCTCACCTGTTTGACCTGCCTGAATCCTCTGAACATGAAAGGAATTCTCCTCATGTTGGCCCAGAGCTGCTTACTGCATCCATCCTGAGAAATCCCCAGCAGGTGGGCAGCTCCGTGCAAATGACACAGCCCGAGGCCTGGCTCTTCTTCATGGGAGTTGGGGGAGGGATAATGTGAAACCACATGGTCGCTGGGTTTCCTGTCTTGTGGAGAGCATCCTGGTGGGAGAGACAGTCGTGCTGGCCTTTGTTTGCCATTAGAGCAGCTGGATCTCTACTCAGAGAGCCTCCCTTGCCTTAGAAAAGCAGATACAATCTGCCTCTTTCCCCATGCTTCTGAATTGTCATTTCATTTGCTATACTCAGCTTATTCGGGCTTTTCCCGGGATTTTTCCCGGTGCTAGCCTGCACGCGGCGGGGCTCAAGAGCCACCGAAGCCTAACAGTGACATCTCCTGGCCAACAGCGCTAGTGGTCAGAGGGAAGTACCCCGCTGAAAGGTGCCTTTTGTTTCCTAATAGGAATGCCTCTTTTACACTGGCAGGCGCTGTCCATTGGAAAGATTCTGCTTGGAGTCACCGTGGTGTCTGCATATTGAAATGGTTTCCTTTAAGTGTAAAACCAGCATTCTTTGTAGGCCAATTGCCACCTTTCATCAGATAATAGTATCTGTAGAGAAAATTAACATAGCCCTGTATTACGTAAGTGATGCTCCGCAGCTTGGTGACTTGGAAGGTAAGTTTCACATGTATAGGTCCATTCCTCGCTAGATGCTTAAGCAGAAATCAGTGCAGAAGTCAAGGAGGGAAAACTTCAGGTTTAATTCCTAACAATTCTGAACTTTAATTTGTATCAATGCACTGGTTTTTTTGCTGACACTGCTTGAATTCAAAACGCGTGTGGCTGCTTTAGCACCGATACGATTTGACTGGTGTCCTTTCTACTTTGCCCACCTCCCAGACCTGAAGGAGCTGTTACTGTTTTCCAGGTCACACAGTGAGTAAGATGCGTAGACATTCAGATCACGAGGTGGCCAGCCTTGCCAAAGAGATTTACACAGAGTGGAGAACTTTCATCAAAGACCATTCAAACAAGCCCTCAATAGAGGTCAGGAGCGATCCCAAGACTGAGGCTTTCAGAAAGAACGCACGGAAGCTGCTTTGTGAAGCCCTGGATGTAGAGGTAATGAATGTTCAGATCTGTTTGTCTTTGGCTCAATGAGTTATTTCTTGTAGGAACAAGTTAAACAAACCTTTTTCAGCCCTAGTTACTGTAAAGCTGGCCCTGCCTGCAGAGTGAGGACAAGACCAGGTGATCTGTTCCTATTTCCAGTGATTTGCTGCATGTCCCTATTTATAAGTAGCTTTATTTTCAAGGTAGGTAATTCTGGGGGGGTTGCTAACTAAGTAAACATGCCAATTATAAATGAGGTGTATTTGCTCTCATTTACTCAACCATTCAGCAGAATGGTTGTGTACTGCTGCAGTTTGGCTGTACAAAAGAAGGAGGAAGTTAATAGAACATAAAGTTTTTCCTACTACTTAACAGCTGTGAAACCAACATTGGGATCTTTTGGGTGTTTCATATTTAAGTAATTAAACATTTGTAAATTTGAATCTATTGCAAAAACAAAGAGGCAAGGTTGACAGTGTATAAATTGATGGTAGATACCAGATCCCTCAGGTATCTTTAAGTAAATGAGCAAAGCTTTGCTATAAGGCTTAATGACTAGTTTGCTTGGTCTATGAAATGCCATAATAATTATCCTTTTTAATTTATTCATTAATTATATTTTAAATGGCAAGTCAAGTGATAAGCACTCAAGAGTTTCAAAGCTGTGTCTTTGCTAGCTGTGAAAACAATCTCTCCAACTTCCAGTCCATCAGGACTGAGGCAGCACAAAAGGATGGTTGGCTGTAGGGATGCCTCAGAAAGGTGGGAGCTCAACCTTTGCCAGGCCACTGCAAGCTTAGTTCTTGGAAAACACATCTAAGCATTGTGATAATGCTGGTGGTAAAGTCTTGAACTATAGGAACATAAAGGCTATGGTACCACCCTAAAATCAGTAGTAGTGGATAAAGCAGAATTGCCTCTGATCAGGACTTACCTGAAAGCATGGCAAGGAAAAATGCCCTTCTAGCTTGCAGCTCCCACCAAAGGTGCAAGGGGAGCTTGCAGCAGCAGGCAGACAATATATATAGGAAGGGGGAGCCACAGAGGTCCAGCAAATGAGGAGCAGGAACACCTGAGAGGGTGACAAAAAAGGACAAGGGAAGGTGGGGCTGAGTGGATCCAAGGGGCTTCTAGTGCTGCCTGGCAGAGGGGGGCAGTTTAGTCATGAGTAGCAAAACCAGAGTGGGCAAAGGACTTGGAGGACTGCTACTTGGCACGCTGGAATCCCTCCTGCATGCAAAGCATGGGAGATTCCCCATCACAAAAGGCTGAAGTGAAATTAAAACTACTTCTTGATGGGTGGGGGATTTTTTTCTGAGCTGTGCTAAATTACA
Source organism: Psilopsiagon aurifrons (assembly GCA_025447955.1). NCBI lineage: Eukaryota > Metazoa > Chordata > Aves > Psittaciformes > Psittacidae > Psilopsiagon > Psilopsiagon aurifrons. The sequence goes on from JAOEHY010008877.1 coordinate 20,690, forward strand.
GGTTTTGGCACATGTTGAAGCAATAACTGCATAATTAACATTCAGCTAATCCCTTTCTGCATTGTTAATTACACCTCCTTCTACACACAGAGAGCCCACATTTCCCTTTATAGCACCAGGCAGAGTTGCCAAGTGTTTGGCATGTCTTAGAGTTGCTGTTGGAATCAAGTTTAAAATAGTATCCAAGGTACCTTATATCAGCAAGATCAAAAGTGAGCTTTATGGAGACAGTGGAACCTAGCTTGTAATTGCAGTTGAGCTTGATACCCAAAGCTAGTTGCAGATTAGCTTCCTGTTGAGATGGCAAAGTACTACCACCCAGCTGGAGATATGGATGTGTTCCCTGCCACTGACCACATTGCCTTGTTCCTTAATTGCTAGGGTGGAATTAAATTGCTCTTCCTGTTAGGTTTGTGATGAGAAGTAGATTTCCTTGAATCTAAGCTGATTAATGAAGAAACGCTGAAAAGCACCAAACTCCCCATTTCAATCAGTTGGTCTCCTTGTTACATGTAAAGATCTAATTTTATACTTTGCTGTTTTCAGATTGATCACCCACTGGCTGAAAATATTGAGCGAGAAGCTTTTCACCTCTCTTCCCGTCTCATTAGCGCACCGTATCGCAGGATGGTGCGAGCTCTTGTCTTCTCATTAAAGCACAAACCTGAAACCCAAGCAGAAGTCAAGGCTGGCACGCTCACTGTCCCTGCGTTCGTGAAGAGCCATAAAAAGTGAGGTGTTGCGCTTGATCCTGGGTGAGAATTTCATGTGTCTACATCTCTGTTGTGGAAGTAGGAGCTCTTTCTGTCATGAGGGGAGTGCAGACAGTGCTGACAGTGTGACTCACAACCTGTTCATGTTCACATGAACAGGGCTGCTGAAGACAGGAACTACTAATGATGAAAGTGGTGCTGTAAGTCTGACTGGAGCTTGTTGCATGGAAAGTTTGTTCTATTCTCCTGTGTATGTCCCTGCTACAAAACCATTCTTGCTGACTCAACTGTTTCTCACTTCCACCCCTTTGTCATACCTCAGTTTAGCTCCATCCCTCATGTGGATCTGCAGGTGTAATCAGCTGAATATAACGTAAAGGAGCAGCTCTATGCTGTGCTGGTAGGAAACACTGGGAATTCAGGGTAATTGGTCCATGGGAAAGGTTCCTAGTGGATAACTGCAAACTCCAGTTAACCTTAGGTCAGCCACATCTGCTGTAACTGGGCCCTGCCAGTGGCAAGAGCTAGCTGTTTTGCCAAGCTGGGTGATTTCCCTTTGCTACATTCCAGAGCTGGATGCAAAATGGGGTTTAGTAACTTATTATCCATTATTGCATAGGCTCATAATCCTGTGATTGTAGGCATTTTTTAATCCCTGGAATGAAGTCAACGTGCCCTGGAGTATAGGTGCTATCTACCATGTCTGCTGTTTAACAAGCAGCTCACTCAGACTTCCATACCTCACTAATGATTTAAATGTGGTGCTTGTTCTTACTGTAATGTGGAAAAAGAAACTTGAAATGAATTTTCTCAATAAAATTAGGTTATAAAAATGACAGTCCTTTGAAAGGCTTTTTTTCCCCCAAAAGCAGCATGGTTCAGAGTGATTGTGTGAACAAATGTAAGCAACAAACTACTGTTTAAATTTCTTCTAGTTATTAAAACCTGGAACTCTTGCCTCGCATACTTGCTCTGATTTCTTTAGTGCCACAAGTGATCTTGTTCTCCATAAGCTATTATTAAGGCTGTGACAGGCATGGTGTTTCTCTGCTGTTAGGTAATAAAGTGCTCTCTGTTCTCTGTGTGTGTATGCACCCAAGGGACTGGTCACAAACATTTATCTCGGTTATTAGGGTAGACAGAACAGAATATGGGAATGAGTGAAACCTGCCTATTCACCATCATAAGAACTGAAGCCTTATATGCTATAAGGAAACATGGTTGTGGTTGGCACTCATGTCAGAAGAGTCACTTAAGGATGAATAACATAGTGGGAAAACTATGAATTAGTCTTTATTCAGATCTTCACCCCAACCCATGACTGGCTCATATGTGGACCTGCTAAATAGTTATTTCTTCTGTGGCCACTGGAAGCTAAAGAAACACCCAAAACTCACCTGAGGTGTTGAACTCCATAAATTGAATTGGACAATTGCAGGTTCTCTTAAAACCATCTAAACCCTGTTGTGTTTGCTTGGGCCAGTGCCAGAGAGACCATTTTGTCCAGTACCTATTGTAAAGGTATGTTCAAAGAGCTGGCTTCTCTGAACACAGCAACGCTGTGGTGTGCAGACATTTCATCTGGGGAGAGTTAAGTGTGGTGGAGACAGTATGAGAGAGAAACTGGCAGATACATGGGAGGTGACTACATGAATAATACGTCAATAAAGACTTAACAGTTGGTGACCAGGCTGCAGCAAGAGATGTGAAACCCTCAATTTACTTCTTACGAGTAATCAGCTCCATTTCCTACTTAAATAACTTCAAACTGCATAGCTGTAATTGAGTTCATGTATCCTGGGCTGTCATGGCAGGAGTTCAGGGTCAATGAACAACCTAGCTTTTGCTTCCAGAGCTGCAACACTCAGACCTGCAGCATTTGTTTTCAGCCTTCTCCTCCTGGTGCTGGGCTGAGTTATCTCTATTTAGGTAAAGTGTGAGAAGCAAAACTCCTCCAAATGAGAAACTTTGGTTCCAACAAAAGCCAGGCCAGAGAAGTTTCCCAGACAGATAGAGTCAGAGAACTCTGGCTTATCAGAACACGCATCCAGTTCACGCTGTGCTGTATGTTGGCTTGCAGGACAGCTCTAGGGATCACCCAACTTGTGCCTGATGCAAGTAACAACTGAGAACAATTGGTGCCTGGAAGGGAACTGCTTTATAGCACTGGCAGTTGTACTTTGAAAACAGCAACTCAGTGAGATCCACTTTTGGTTCATAGTTCGGCCCTGGGAACCAACTGAGAGGGAAAGGGATGTGGATGATTCTTTCTCCTCTTATTAGTAAGCAGTCCTGAAGAGGGGATGCCATTCATGACACAACGCTGTGATACCTAAAAGCAAAGCAACATCAACAAGGACCTGCCATGGTCCAGAGCACCCCTGTGTTGTTTGTGGTGGGTAGAGGAATGGGAAGCTGGTGGGAACACCAGCCTTGTCCTCAAGGTGTGTTTACAAAGAAAGCAAAACTACAGCCTGACCTCATCTCCCCCTTTGTGCCTCCCTTTGAAAGTGCCTCAGGCCCAAGGAGACACCAGCCTGGCTGAGATCCATCCCGGGTAGGGCTGGGACAGCCAGTGCCTCCCCAAGGCCAGAGGCACTGCGAAACAACTTAGAGCTGCATGTGAGCTCTCCTGCCCCACACAATCCACAGGCTCAGTCTGTCCTATGCCATCAAGCTCTGCTCGGGGATACAAGCAAAGCTCTGCCAGGCCCCTCTCTTCCAGGTGACTTTTCCGTACTCTCCTGGTCCCTCACACCTTCCTTTTCCGAGCAGCCTTCAGGGAAGAGAGATTGATTTATTCACTCTATTTTGGATACCTTCAGCTCTTCAGGGCATGCACTGCAGGGATGTTTCTTACTTCATTGTCAGCACATGCCAAATATTTTTTGTTTGGTAAGTAACTTCTTGCAACAAGGAGAAAATTCTCCTATAAAGTTTCTCTAATGGCTAGTATTTTTGCCCAACTTGTTTTCAAAGGGATCTAATACAGCTCCGGGTCCAGCTCTTCTATCTCGATGTTAAAGCTGGCAGCAACATTTGGGCTCAAGATTCAGACTCAGCTTTGCATAAAACTGACTGGAGGAACTGGAAAAGATGCCTGAGGGTTGGACCCACAGGACAGGAGGAATGCAGAGAAAAAGAGAATGCTTTAAGAACAAAACCAGACAGGAAGGTTGGGAAGGAAGACAGAAGCAGAGACAAGAAAGCAATAGGCCCAAAAGTGCTTCATTCCCCCAAAGGGTGATGCTGGATATGAAACAGGATACTCAATACCTGGCAGTAATCAAGTTTTCAATTACTCTATAAAGACCAGGTACTCCCCTTGGAGCAATCTCACCTGCACAACTGCATGTATTTATGCCTTAGGTTACCTACTGAATCAGATCACTGCTCATCAGCTCTTCCTTCCTGGGCGATGCAGCCGGAGGGGAGACTGGAGCCGTGCAACTCATGGATACAGCAGGATGTATCCATGCTGTGTGGCTGGTTCCCAGCGCTGTGATCCATTCACTAGCTGTAGATGTCTGGAAATCCCTTGAAATAGAAGGTCTGGAAGGGCACAGGCACCTGAACCCTACAAAGTGTATCACTCCCAAGGCTATCCTGGCTCTGAAACATCTGATGTACCACAGTTTGCCCGTGGCAAACACACTCACAGGGGTCCTGCTCTTTCCCCTCTGGTTTCCCTCGGTTGCTGCTGTGCTGGGCAGGCCAGCCACAGGGTACTGGTAAGACACGTTACAAAGGCAGGGCCTCTCCACAAGCTCCTGCCTTCATGCTGGGGAAACCCTTTCAGATTAAAAGGGAAGATGAAAGGGCTGAGTGGTGGCTCCCTTGTGATGGGTTTCTCTGGCATGGAGCCTTTGAAATAGCTGATTCCCTTTCCACAGAGGACACATTAAACAAAGGAGAAACCTCATACAGAGAAAGGAACAAAGAAAGAACCTTTTTCTACCACATTAAGCCCACAGATTTCCTTCAATGACACAGTACATAAAGCTGACAGACCTACGGAGACCTACTGCACCCAGCAAGGAGATGCAGGTACCATCACCTGCTCCCCATGCCCACCCTTAGGGCTCAGGGTAGCACCAGGAAGGATGGAGCAGGAATTCACCCATTCCAGAGCTGGCTTCTGACCCTGGCTTCTGAAAGGCAAGGTTAGGGCAGCACCAAGCACCAGCTCGCTCTGCTCCCCATCGGCTCAGGAGAGCTTTGTCCTGCTGCAAATTACTTGGGCGAAAGAAGACGGGAGCAGACGAGGCCCTCCCTGTCCTTTGGAAAAGGGAGCGCGCAGCGGCTCACCGGCGCTCAGCTTTTAAGAGGCTCTTCAAAGCTTTCTGCACAAAGAACCCAAACTTTCAGATCTCATTTGCTTCCCTGGCAGCCCTGTAATAGGAAGGGTTTGCTGGGCTGGCCTCGGACTAAGAGATGTTAAGGCAAGGAGCAGCCACAGATGTCTTTTGGAGCCCTGATCATCTGAAGGAGGCTGCAGGAACTTCCCTCCCAGGGTATGTTAGCACAGCACGGGGGCAGGAGCAGGGGGTGGAGCAGCAACTGGGGGCTGGAGCGGAGGAGGAACAGAAGGGAGCAGAAAAGAAGAGGTAAAGGGAAGGAAACAGCCACAGCCAGCAAACCCTTGCTCCTGGGCACAGCACCAGAAGCATTGAGTTCCCCTCCCTCCTTTAAATGGCTGCAGCACTTGTAAAGCATTGAAATGAACCGGCATCTCCCAGGAGGGGAAACTGAGGCACAAAGGGGCTCTGACATGCCAAGGGACGCAAAAAGGGGAAGCCCGTGCCAGGGTTATGCTGCAGTTAACAATCCTCTAATTCTCCTGCTGGCAGTCCACTAAACAACATCCATGGTCTCTGTCAATTAGAGTAGATTATGGGATGATCCTTGCTAATTATATAGTATTACCTAGCAAGCAGTGATCTCCCTATACAGGGTGCTCCTCCGAAGGACAAACGCTGCTCCTCCAGCACAGCCAGCCCCAGTGGCAAAGAAGAAAAAGCCAAAACCATTCCTGCTGTGGCCAATGTTTTGCCTAAGATGGAATTTTCACATAGCAAACACTGTATTCCTGTCCCAGACATGGAGAAGGAGGAAGAGGAGGGCTGTGACCTGCAGAGCCAGCCAGGGAAGGGTGGCAGGGTCAAATCCATGACCCCCAAACCTGCTGCATGACCATGAGCTCAAAATCCAGCTGTAAACTCTCCCATCCATCATGGAGCAAACCCCCATGAGCAGGGGAGGACCTCACTGTCCCCAGGGCCAAACCCCCATGAGCAGGGGAGGACCTCACTGTCCCCAGGGCTGTGACAACCAGGAAGCAGGGATTAAAATAAGCTGGGAAAACAACTCCTGGCAAACACCATTTGTAATTATCCATATGCTTGATCCATTATGTTTCCCCAGATAGCAGGGAAACTGCCATCTCGTCCTCAGCTGTGCCACCATGGCCTGGGTCTCCATCAGGTCCCTGGAGCTCTGAGGCAGGGATGCGCCTGTGTCAGGCTGGAATTGCCACCCAAGCAGGCAGGACTAGACACTTCCCTGTGGAACAGGGCTTTGGTTTGCTTGTGGCTGAAGCCAAAGGGGTTGGAGGGTTCTGTTTCCCTTATCACTCGTCTGCACCAAGAGACTTAAGTCCCATGGTGGTGAACACAGGGGACATTGGTGAGTCTATCGCTGTGCTAGGAGGGAAGAGGAGGAGCAGGCATCTGAAGCCAGTGGTACCCAAGGATATGGGATGGGACAGGAGCCTTCCCCCAGCACAAAGCCGTGTCCTTGGTCCACCGCCAGAGGCTCAGGGGAAGCTGCTGAGCAGCCCCTTGCTGTCTGCAGCTGATCCTGTGGGTTTGTTTCATGGAATCACAGGATGGGTTGGGTTGGAAAGGACCTTAAGAACATCCAGTTCCAACCTCCTGCCATGGGCTGGGACACCTCACCCAAGGCTCTGTCCGACCCAAACAGACCCTCCTGGCCAAGGCACCTACCCAGGGCTGGCAGTACCCACTGGGCATCACCCTCTCCTACTTCCAGCTGTGGTACCAGGGGTGCATGGGCACCAAGTCCTTCATCCTTCCTGGTGCACCTCCTGGTATAGCACTGGCTGACCTGTCCATGCCAAGGTCCTGCTGAGCCATGACCCGCTCGGTGGCAAAGGTGTTGGGAGCCTTCAGGCTTTGAACACCAACCCCCTGAGAAAATCACCCCGAGGAGCACCAAACCTAATCCTGCTGTAAGCCCACAAACCCTCCTTGCCTCCGCCCCAGGGCCAGTCGCTATTGCATTAACTGGAAAGGCCTATTTGGGGAGAGGATGCAGGTCTGAACTGGGAGAATGGATTCAGGGGGCCCAGCCAACCTCAGACCTCATTCCTGGCATTCCTGGGGGAAGGAAAAGAATCAGGTCAAGAGCTAAAGCAGGGTTGGAGTGGGACTTCCCAGCAAGGTGGTTCCCAGCGTGGGATTTGGGAGGCTGGGCAGCGCTGCCAAGGGCACACTCAATCCAAGGCTGCTGATGGTACAGCCTTGGTGCCCAGAGCTGCCCTGCACACATCCCACATGGGATCAAGGAGCTCGCAAGCAGCGCCCATCAGCTGCCCCCC
>JAOEHY010008877.1:28121-39491 GCA_025447955.1 Psilopsiagon aurifrons
GGGGCCCCCCCCCCCCCCCCCCCCGGTCTTGTTTTGGAGCCGGGGGATTTCAGGGAGGATGGAGGAACCCCAGGGCATGCTCCCGACCATGGGGTGTATTCAGGAAGGAGGAAACCGCAAAGCGTTCCCCCAAGCAGCAGGGTTTGTGCTCATAGAAGGCGTGCGATGCTGCGGGCCACCGGCACCGCTCGGAGGCGCAGGGCTCGGCTCCCTGGGTGTCACAAGCTGCCAGTTCTCTGCAGCCCAGTCCCAGACTGGGAGACCCGAGCAGAAAGACTGAAAACACACAAATACCCTCAGAGCAGGGGAACAGGGTGGGGGGAGAGGGAAGAAACCCCTGGAAGAGAGCTGTGCACATCATTTAAGTGCATCTCCCCTCCTCTTTCTCAGCACAAGCCTGGCACGGGGGAGAGGAGCAGCTCCTACATCAACAGCGTGAGGCCAGACAGCTTGATGGTTCGTCTTGATGGTTTGCTGCAAGAGGCCCCCCTGCCCACCCCTGGCATCACCACAGAGACCTTCACTGTGCATTACATAGGACAAACCACCAAAGGGCAGTGGCCTGGTACGGGGTGAGCCCCCAGCCCGCGCTCAGGACGCTGCTTCTTGCTGCAGCCACCCAGGCAACACATCGGCTGTTCTATCTTCAGTTCAGAGAAAGGCACGAGTCAGCAGAACCCCCCTGGCCCCCTCCGGGCACATAAATCTCAAGCGAGCAGAGCGTTCGATGCTTCTGCTTACAAAAGCATCAGGACATCCTTTGTTTTGTCCAAGCGTGGAAACCTGGGGGCTATAAAGCATTCCTGGGAGGAGAGGGCCCCGAGCTACACATCACAGCTGAAACACTGCCCTGGGAAGAGGAAGGCCATCAAAGGGATGGGGCCGTAGACCTTGCAGGAGCAGGACCAGACCCTGGGGGGCTCCAAAACAGCCACCAAAGTGTCACCCAGCACATAGCAACCCCCAGAGCTCACCCTGCTGCAGCGCTGCTCAGCCTCCTGCCCTCCTCACAACGGATGGAGCCAAGGACTGGAAAACAATGCCAGCTCAGGCAACCCAGCGCCCTGCTGCACCCCATCTGCATCCCTGCCTGCCCCACACCACCCTCCCTTCCTGCCCTCAGCTTTGGGGCATCAGAGACACTCAGAGCAAGACTGGATTCAGCTGTGTCGAGCTTGCATCCTCAGCAGAACCCTGCACCCTGATGGCCATCGCAGCACCATGCAGCTGAGGCTGCACCTTAATGTGCTTGCTGTGGGTGCAGTGGGACTCCCCAAGGCTGGCAGACCCTCCTCTTGTGGATCATGACACCATGGCTCACTGGGAGCCACGGTGGGATGCTCCATCCTGCTCAGCATCCCAGGGTTGGCCCTGTGCCTCTGGGCATGGGGAGCAGAGTCTTGTGCCAGCAGCAGTGCTCATTGGGGCACTTCCACCATCATACTTGCCCAGTGCAGCAGCACATCAGCACATCCCACAGTGTGACACAGGAAAACCTTCCTGGTGAACAGAGAAAACACGGAGAGCATGGCTGGGACTTTTAGGATGTTTTAGCCCAGCTTCTCTTCAGTAGGAGCGATTCCCCAGGGAGGAAAAGGAATAAACCCATGGATCTCCTGGGGCTTTTCCAGTCCTGTTTTCTATGATCTATGATTCTTACCAACAGTTCCTCACCAGAGCCACATGAAGACATCTGCAGGGAGATGAGGGAGGCTCTCCCTCCCACACAGCAGCACAGCCTTTGTCTGCTCCAGAGAGACGCCACTGCACATCCATAAGCAAAGCCAGGAAATGGGGTGGCTGCCTTCAGCCCAGCAATCAAATCATCAGGCTCTAAATAAATAATCACAGGAGTACCAGGAATGCTGCCTGTGCCCGCAGCTCCCCCTGCCTGCTCGGGAAGCACTGGGCAAGGCTAAGGGGGGAAACTGAGGCCCGACGCATGGGTACCACGGTGGAGGGAAGGAGCGCTGGTGATGGGTGATACCTGTTTGCAGCTCATCTGAGTGGCTTTTACATGAGAAAAAAGGGTTGTTCCACAGAACGACCAGGGCAGTGCTGGACTTTGTGCCCACTTACAGGGATCTTCTCCCATCCCCACTGTCCTGATGCAACCTCCCATGCTGGGGTCTTCACCTGCATGGATGAGGATGGATGCTCTTGCTAAAGGAGAGCTGCTATGGGTGCCACTCTGGCCCATGCCATGGCCAGGCTCAGCAGCAGCACATGGCAGGGAAGCCCTCCTGGCCACGGAGATGTCCCTTCATCCATTTATGGGGAGCTTTGGTTGCCTGGAGGAGATCAGAAGAACACAGATTCCTTATTAAGATTGATTTCCAAGGCCGGAGCAGCTCCAGCCCCTGGTTATGTTTGTCCTTCCTCCTCCTGGCCCTTTTCCATCAGCTCTCCCTGCAGCTCCTGCTCATTTTGCATCGCATTGCTTACTGCAGTGAAAAACAAGCTGGTGCCTCCCTGATCCCCGCTCCAAGCCGGGTGTCCCTGTCACGCTGTGCACAGAGCCCCATTGATGGGGAAAGGTCACCCGAGGCCAGGAGGGTGATGGCTACAAGGAGCTTTTGTGCTGGGTGTGATGGGGACAGGGGTGGGGATGAGCCATGGCAGTGCTGCCAGCTCTTCCTGCGCACTGCATGGGATGCTGGGGCTGCCACTCTCTGGGATCAAGTCTCAGCCTTCAGCATCACTCCTGTGCTGTTTGTAGCCCCTGGGAAAGGGGTGCTGGGGAGGGGGATACCCCAACATGGTGGTGGGGAAGAGTTGGGAAGGCTCTTGGGTGATTTGGGAAGCAGGGAGCGCAGAGGCCAGCAGGATAAACCAGCTGGGAACACGTCTGGGCTGGAATCCAGAGGGGATTCTCACCAGCAGTGCGGGGACCTGGGGAGGCTTTGCAAAGCCACAGGCGCATTGTGAGCCATTCAACCATTGCTGGTTGGGATGGACACCAATCCTGCATTAACTGGGGAAAGGTGGAGCTCCCATGTCCCAGCCACCAAGGTAGGAGCACAGTCAGGGCCTCAAATGCTGCCTCTGTCCCTGTGATGTCCCCTTTGCCCCATGCTGCTGGCATGGCACTCCTTGGGGTCCTCAAGCTCCGTGGCATTGCGTATCTGGATGCACAGAGGACTCCCGGCCAGCGCTGGTAGTGACATCTCCAGGTTGCAGAAGCAGCTTCCCAGGGTGTTGGATTGGGAACAGAAAGGGAGATCACTGTGTGAGTGGATGAGGTGGTTTAACAGGGGATGTCAGAGAGCAGAATCCTGCAGGGCAGGGACAGCCTGGATGCCACAAGCTGACGGAGAAATGAGAGGCTCAGACACATCAGAGCATGACTGGAGGCTGAGCAGGGCTGATGCTGGGTGGGCATGGGAGGCTTTCCTTGCTCCGAGCGGGAAGACTGGCATGAATGACTCACTGCAGCCACAGATGCAGCTGTGAATGCATCCAGGGACAAGCCAGGAGAGGGCTTTTGTAAGCCTTCAAGCTGCATTACTCACCCACCCATGAACCCCTGAGATGATGCCCCGTGGGGCTGGTGATGCTGGGGAGCCCCTTAGTTCAGTGGAGCAGCACCACCCCTCTATCGGCACCTGGAGATGCTTGGGGAGCCTCAAACAGGAGCCAGAGCTGGCAGACCTCTAGGGGTAAGCACAACAGCAGCCCCCTTTGCTGCTGGGCTCTGTGACCAGGTCCAACTCCTTACTTGAGCACAGCACCAACAGGAACCCAGAAAAGCCTTTTCCCCTGTAAATCACACAGTGTTGGGGCTCCAGCCCGGAGAGGAGGCGCCCATCCTGCAGGCAAGGGGTTGGATGCTGCTGGGTGCTGCTGGCTCCCACCAGCACCTCAGCATCCATCTTCTTCAGCATAATCCAGGCTGCTGAGGAGGTTCAATTGTACCTTTAGGTGTCCAGGCTTGTAGCTATTGTCTCAAGCTGACAGTTATATACCCAGCAATCAAGGCTCTGCAGGCAGCACGGGGCTCTGGCCTGGCTTCCCCTCTATGTAAAACACACGCTCTCAGAACATTGCCTTAATAGAGCTTAACAGGACTGGCAAATTCTCCACTTGGAAATCTCATGTTTGCCCATGTGTTGCACCCACAAACACCAAGTCAATGCGGGCTCCAACAACAAAAGCTCCTCATTAAGAGGCATGCGTGGAGTTGTGTCTTCTTCCCTCCCCAGACACCCTTTTCAAGCATCCATGGAATGGTGCAAACCAGGATCATCATCTTGAGCATCATCCTTTCCTGCTGCTTCCTCTCATGCTTGGATGTACAGAGCTGGATGCAGGACACCAGTCAGGAAAGCCCTTCACCTACAGGACTGACCTGGATCCAGCAGCAAGAGGGGTTTGCTGTGTGATGCTTTACAGGAAGAGCTGGTACTCTCCTTAGGATGGATCCATATTTAGAGGCAGTGCTATCAAAGCAGCAGCTCCTGGATTACCCACTGCCCCCAAGCTCAGGTTTTCACCCTCGAATGACCACATTTGGATGTTTTAAGACCTCTCCCTGCACCACAGTGTGTTTCACGCAGGTTACGCCTGGCTCTCAGGGCTGCATTCACACAGCTTGTGCAGCAAGATTTCACATTGGCTTTGTCATACGCTGGCTCTGACCCATGCCAGGACGAACACAGACTGCTCTGCCATAGCCACCCGGTGTGATGCTGAAAGGGAATTCCCTCTGTGTTGGGGTAGCGGTTATTTGGCCATCACTCAGTAGCATCAGTGCTCTCGGGGAGGAACCCAGCTCTTCTGGAGGTGCAGTGACCACAGGACTCCTGTTTTCATGCCCCTGGCTGCTGGGCTCACCCTCTGCAGGGACCAAGGGCAGAGGTTTGATGTTGCTGAGGTCCCGGGGCGCCAGCCCCTTGTGCCAATGCTGTCTTTACAAGGCTACCGAACCCCCCATGCTCCAGCATCTCCCCTGTCTCCACAGCTCTCCTTCAGACTCCAGGAGTGATGTTGGCACAGAGCGCACAGTGGTGGATGCCTGGATAGGAGGAAAACACAGAGCAGAAGAGAGATCCTTCTCCTTCCCTCCAGCTGCCGAAGTGCTCAGGAGAGTCCTGAGAGCAAGGAGTGTGTTAGATGTCATCTGAAGATCAGAAAAGGAGCTCCAGGGCATGCTGAATGCACCTCGTCACATCACCCAGACATCCAGAAACACAGCCTGGGAGCACCTCCATGAGCTGCATCTGTGAAGATACCGACAACACAGCTCCACGGTACCCCCGAGCATGGGTAATATTTGTTGGGAATACCACTGTGTTTGGGGATGGTTTGGACCTTCCAGAACTCAGGTAGAAATAACTGACAGGATGACTTGCAGCCATCAGCAAACAACGCTGCCTTCCTGAGAGCAGCAGCAGCACCAGAGGGAAAATGAACTGAAGCAGATGCAGGAGGAGTTAGGAAGTGCAAGAATTGCATTCCCGAGCCAAATGGACAGATTGAGACAGAGGAAAACGAATCAGGAAGCGAAAGGGCTGCCTACTGCCTGGATTATTCAGGCGAGGTGGGGAGGTGGAGGTTGGGTTCAGGCTCATTCGGAGCCTGGGAGCTGTGTCTCTGTTTGAGCATCTGTGGTAGTGCTCTGCCTGGGGTGAGGATGGATTTTGGGGTGCCCTTCCGCCCTGCGTAGGGCTGGGATTGCCCTGGAGATACGCATCCTACAGAAGCACCAGCCCCACCACCGCGATGACCAGGAGGAGCCCGGCCAGGATGCAGATGCTGATGAAGACGATGTCACTGGTGTCCTGGCTCTTGATTTCACGGGTGTCCATCGCTTCCCCCTCCCGCTGCTGGGCATCCACCAGGTTTTCTGCCTGGCTGAGCCTGGATGGGTCGGAGCCGGCGATGAGGGTGACCGAGGCTTCCTTCCTCTTGGGCTCACACTGCACCTCGTACTGGTGGATGTCCTCCTGGTCGCCCGCTGAAAAGTCAATGTAGAGGGTGCTGATGATGACGGATGTGTTGTTGCGTTTCTGCAACACAAGGGTCACATCTCATCAGCTCATTCCCACAGGGAATTGACTGGGTTGGCCACAGAGCAGACCAGTATCAACTGGGAAGATGGGAGGGAATGCCCCTCTGCAGCCGGTGTGACCGACACAGGGCTAACCACCTACTCAGCTTGCTTGAAAGGAAGGTTTGCCAATCGCTCACCTGGGATTCAGCGCCGCAGGTGTCGAACCTGGTGTGTATTTTGAAGTTCCTGCCAACCACCTGGGCTGCACAGGACGGGGTCCCCAAGTAAATCCTGTGCCTCTCCAGCTGGGCCAGAGACTGCACTGGGATCTGGATGTGGAAATCCGTTCGGGTGCAGCTGACGTTCATGGGCACAACTGTTGGGATGCAAAACAAAGTACATGGGAAGCTCCGGCCGTTTTCAAAGCTCGCTGTCCTCATCACACACAAAGCAGGCGATCAACAGAACCAGGAGAAGGGAGGACATTGGCCTTGTGAGTTTGCCATGCACCCCTCAGTCACTGGCATTGCATGTAGGATTCACATGGTGAGTTTACAAGGATGCTGGGGAGGGACTCTTCATTAGGGACTGTAGCCATAGGACAAGGGGGAATGGGTTAAAACTGAAACAGGGGAAGTTCAGGTTAGACATAAGGAGGAAGTTCTTTACTGTGAGGGTGGTGAGGCACTGGAACAGGCTCCCAAAGAAGTTGAAAATGCCCCATCCCTGGTGGTGTTCAAGGCCAGGTTGGACAGAGCCTTGGTTGACATGGTTTGGTGGGAGATGCCCTTGCCCATGGCAGGGGGTTGGAACTGGATGAGCTTAAGGTTCTTTCCAACCCAAACCATTGTGTAGGCAACCTCCCAGGGGATGGCACAGCCCAGGTCCTGTCCCTCATCAACCCTCTGCTACCCCCAGGATGTTGTTATTGATGGGGAGCTGGAGAACAGTGAAGAGTGAGCTACTGTTGAGCTGCCCTTGATGCTGAGATGAAGAGCAAGGCAGTGGGGAGCCCAGCCCCTCGCCATCACGCTCCCTCTGGCCCCTCTTGATGCAGAAAGCATCCATGCTGGGAAAGAAGCAGGGAGGGAAAATGCACTCCTCTTTAAAGTTAATCCTTGCTCAGCTTGAACCATCCACTTGGGCAGTATGAATTATTGAATTATTCCAGCTCCCTCTGAATAAGGGATAAATAAGACACAATAAAATCAATACGGAATAAATAGTGTCACTTTGCTTCACTTAGTGCATTATAAAACCATTAGAAGATTTACCAAATAACAGAAGTGCATTAGATCAAGAGGAGGAGAAAATGGATCCTCTCTCCCGGCATGAAGGCTTTCATTCGAATGGCCATAAATCACACACGCCCAGCCCAAGCCATGCCCTTCTGGGCCCAAAAGGAAAACATCTGCGTAACTGGAGAGCTGTGGATGTGGGGGCTGAAAGGAAAATCCCGACACGGCTGAAGGGCCGTGGATGCGGATATGGAGGTTGAGGTGCTCCCCTGCCACCAAGGGCAAAGGGAGAAAAGCAGGAGCCTTGGGCAGTGGGGAGAAGTCACATCCTCTCTGTAATGGGGCTTCCCCCTGCTCTTCAGCGTCCCATCTATCTGCAAGATCCTCCATTGGGAATGGGGTTTCTCCATGACCAGACTCAGTGAGGCCAAGATTCCTCTCCCTGCACGCTGCTGTGAACCAGGAAGAAACAAGCAGGACGTGGGCAGTGACTGACCTGCTGTACTAAATCCCTGTTAGATGCCTGGTACAACCTCCCTTCCTCCACAGCCTCGGGACAAAACTCCACCCCATCTCTTATTCCTCCCAAATCCCTTCTGCTACACTGGAAATGAAGAACATTTTGGTGCTGAGGAATAAAAGCTCATAAACCCATGGGCAGCAGCCCCCAGCTCCTGCGCCGCTGGTCCAGCAGCCCTGCTGCGGCTCCAGTCTGCCGGTGGGGCTGCTCCAGTCTGAATCATCCCTGACTCACAGGTCAGCTCAGATGTAATCATCTTCAAACCCAACAAACACCGTGAACTGCCTGGCTTCTGAGGTGCAGAGGTTGGCAAATACACGAGGAAGGTCACACACCGCTCCTCCCACTGGCTGCAGATGCACTGGCTGGGATACAGGGCATGCTGGAGGCAGGGAATGCCAGGCAGGCCTGGCTGTGTGGATTTGGGAGTGCTGAATCCCAGGGATCCTGCCCCTGTGATGGTGCTGATGTCTGTCTGCTCAGCCATGTGCCAGCGGGGCTGGAGCATCCTGGGGAGCAGGGAACAGGGTGGTGATGCTGGAGCTGGTCACCTCCCCATAGGCTCCCCCTGGGTTTTGTCTGCTTCAAGCCCTAAGGGAGCAGCAGGAGCACAGCAGCGACACGTACACAGGGAGAAGAAGCTGGAAAGCACCTCCTGAATACTAAACATGATGTGCAGCATGTGCGAGACACACTGCGCAAGAGCTGGAGCTCACCCACCGCATCTTCTCCACCCCATTCCGAAAGAGCCACGTGCTCTGCTCCTCAGACGGGTGTTTCACTGCACAGTCCTCATAGAAATTACACGGTCTCGGGCACATCCCAATGGAAATAAAGCACTGAGAGCACCCAGGTCAGACCTTACCTCCCACATAGGCGATGGAGAAGCCCCTCCTGGCTGTGTTGCGGTCGGTGTGGAGCACCAGCAGCACCCGGTTGCTGGGGGAGGTGACTGGCGCCGGGCTCTCCTGCCCGCACCATTGCCCCAGCAGGGACCCGTTCTCAGCACCACCGTCAAAGGCAGACACATGGTCATAGTCGCAGCCACCCGTCAGGCTGCTCCGGCCCTCCAGGTCCATGTCCAGGAAGAAGATCCTGACCCGGTAGCCTGGGGGAAGCTGGATGCTCCACTGGCATTTGAGGTTGTTGGGGTAGAAGTTGGGGTACCGAGGGCTGGAGAAGTTCCCTTTGATGGCGGTGAACACCTCCTGGCACTCGCCTGCTTAGGAAGAATGGGGAAAGGAAAACATGAAAGCAAACCTGAAGGCCCCGGGTGTGGATGAGCTGGCAGATGAGCAGTCACTTCCTTTCTTGCTAAAGGATGCTCTGCCCTTTACCTCACTACTCCCTTGGTTTGGCCGAGGGAAACCTACCAGTTAGAAGGGACGGCAATGCCCAAGGTGGCCAAATCCCTACAAGAGCAGAAGGTGAAAACCCATATCCCCAGGGAATGGCATGAGCAAGGAGAAGGGTGACTCATGCTCAAGAGAAACACAACCTGGGGCCTGGGACCGCCACAACAGTGCCCTTTGCATCATTTGGTGGTTTACACTTCGCACCATCTTCTCATGAGCTCTCCCCAGGGGGCTCCCCTTTACTGCCATCTCTTGCTGCCATGGGGGGTAAGAGCATCACCACCACCTCGCCAGGGACTCATCCCCACGCTCTTCCCACCGCTCCACCACCCCGAGCGCCCCTCACCTGAGTAGAAATGGGCCTTGAAGCCTCTGCCCCCGATGTTGAAGTCCGACTTGAAGAGGATGAGGAGGTGCGGGGTGGAGGACACGGTGCGGGGCGGGCGGGCGCTGCCGCAGTAGCGTCCCAGGCGAGGGGCAGCGGCGGTGGGGCCATCAAACACAGCCACGTAGTCAAAGCCACAGCCCTGGCCCCCCTCCACCTGGAAGTCCACAAACACCAGGGTGAGGGGTGTTCCACCATCGGGTGCCCCGATGCTCCAGCGGCACTCAGCATCGTTGGGGTAGCTCTCGGGGTAGCGAGGGCTGGTGATCTCCCCTGACAGCCCCGTCAGCTGCCCACCGCAGGCATCTGTGGGGAGACACAGATGATGAAGACGAAGGGGAGGACCATCCAGGACCATGGGTGCTCTGCTACCTCCATCCCTTCCCGATACCTTTCCGGTAGGCAGCAGAGAAGCCGTGCTTGGCCACGTGGCGGTCGGAGCGGAAGACAACAGCCATAACGTGCCATGCAGAGGAGAAGGGTGGCGGGGGCCTGTGGCCACAGAAGGTGCCCAGGAGGTTGCCCCGGTCCCGGGCAGCCCCATTGTAGACCTGGAGGTAGTCGTAGGCGCAGGTAGTGTGGTACTCAAGCTCGAAGTGGCTGAAGGAGAGCAGCACGGAGGAGCCCTCGGCCACCACGATCAGCCATGTGCACTCCGTCTCATAGGGGTACAGTCCTGGGAAGTTGGGGCTGGAGAAATTGCCAGAGGGTGCCGAAAGCACCCCCCCACATTTGATGCCTGGAGGACACAGAGGTGGATGTGATGCCCCCTTTCCAGGGCAAGACTGGAAGAACAGAGATGAGGTGCACAGCACTGCCTCCATCCCACCATCAGCACCCTGCAGACCTCCGTTGGGCTCAGCCACCCCTTCTCCTTTCTCCCATGTGTCCCACCATCACCTTTCATCCCTCCAGGTAACCATGCCCTTGAGCTTGTCCTGCCATCAACAGCACAGCATCCCCCCTGTTTATTGCTGGGAAAAAGAAAGTAGGGAGTGAACTTCAAAGTGAGTTTTAAAGGGTGCCCCATCTGCCCTCCCCTCCGGCTTTGTGCCTTCCGCTGATGATGCTCCCCCCGTATCATGGCAGTATCGATGAATTCAAGCAGGGAGGAATAGGGGTGAAGGGCTCGATGCGCTCAGCAATGAGTTATGAGCGTAGGGATCGATTTAATAATGAAATCTTTATCCTGAGACATGGTTATTATAAAATAAGGCGGGGAGGGGAAGGCTGCCACCTGCCCCTGGGTCTGATTAGGGTTGAGGTGAAGAGGCTGCTATCGTGGGCACATACATCATGTCTGCGAGGGATGCAGACCCTGGGAGGCCCTCAGGAGACACGTGCAGGTTCCCAAGCAAGGCTGGGCGCTCGCTGCCATCAATCTGGGCCAAGTATATTGCAAATCAATAGCGAGGCAGTGTGCATTGCTTTCCATCCCACCCGCTGTGCGGTGAGCTGCCAGCGAGGGGGTCCTGCGGATGCCCCGGATGCAGCACAACAGCAAATGGGTAAAGGGGTGTTTCCATAAGCAGCAAAGCTGGACAGATCTAGAATCATCTCGCTATTACTGGGGACAGGCAATGAAGTCATATAGGGCTCACACTAAAGGAATAATGTTACTGAAATAGCCCTGCCCTGCATCCCAGGGGTGGTTTATCCAGGTAAAGTGAGAGGTTTATTGCATGCACAGCAACATACATACTTACAGCCGGACACATATACCTGTGTCATAACAGCATGCAGTGAAAGGACAGGGGAGAATGGCTTTAACCTGCCAGAGGGGGGATTGAGATGAGCTCTTGAGCAGAAGCCCTTCCCTGTGAGGGTGCTGAGGCGCTGGCACAGGGTGCCCAGAGAAGCTGTGGCTGCCCCATCCCTGG
>JAOEHY010008879.1:0-25325 GCA_025447955.1 Psilopsiagon aurifrons
AGAAAGTTGGGGCTGTTCAGCCTGGAGAAGAGAGGGCTGCGTGGAGACCTCATAGCAGCCTTCCAGTATCTGAAGGGAGCCTATAGGGATGCTGGGGAGGGACTCTTCGTTAGGGACTGTAGTGATAGAATGAGGGGTAATGGGTTCAGACTTAAACAGGGGAAGTTTAGATTGGAGATGAGGAAGAAATTCTTTACTCTAAGGGTTGCGAGGTACTGGAATGCATTGCCCATGGAAGTTGTGAATGGCCAATCTGTGGCGGTGTTCAAGGACAGGTTGGACATAGTCTTGGGTGGCATGGTTTAGTGGGAGGTGTCCCTGCCCATGTCAGGGGGGTTGGTACTAGATGATCTTAAGATCTTTTCCAACCCTAACTATTCTGTGATTCTATGCTTCTGTTTGTTTATACACAGACTTCATATGGTTACGTTTACCAAAAGAAGCTCTGGTTCTCCAGGGCATTTCTCTGATTTTCTACAAATGCAACTGCTTTGCTAATGCATCTGGGACTTGGCTGCTGGTGGTTGGGCCAACCCTGCGCTTTCTCACTGCTCAGATGAAGTGCAGACCCAACCCCCAACACATGCTCCTTGTGCTGTTTAATTGAAGACATGTTTCATAGCTAGTTTTCTGTTTCAGGTGTCAAGAATGAGTTTTATTTTAAAGGCTGCATTGCATATCCCCAGCACTGCTTCCCTGGGGCACACCTCACTGCTTTCAGAGCACCCACATAAATACCGCCTGGTTTAAGTGTTTCCAAGCAGCTGAGCAGAAATCTCCATTACAAATGCTTCAATCTGTGCCTCAGTGGCAAAATGCAAGGGGGCATGATTCATGAAAGACACACTTCTCTGAAGCTATGCATCCCTCAGACAAATCAACCTTCAGCAGTGTTTGCCTTGGCAACACTATCTCAAAGAAGCTGTTCTGCAACTCTTGCTTGCTTCTGTGTGTCTCCTCTAATGTCTGTCAAAAGCAGGGTTTCTTCAAAAACAAGCACTGCTGCCTCTCCTTGGAGCCAGGCACTCCTGACTGGCAGATAAAATCATAAACAATCAAAAGAATATACCTATGTAGTGCTTGCAAGTTTAGGAATATATTTACAGTGTTTTAGGGGAGCCTTCCTTTGGGTTACAATTGCATTCTTACATTTATTTCTATAAAATTCACCTCTCTATTGAATAGATGGTTTTATGTATAAAATAGGATCTAGTGATATCCCCCAGCCAGTCTGCTCCAGAAACACAAGTAGTCTCTAGGATGCATTTTTGATGGCTTACAGTTGCCTTATACACAGAGAGGATGAGGTAGTGGGGACACACATAGGATAATGGACACAAATGAATGGAAGCAGATACAAAACATTGAAAAACACCTGATTCATTGGCATATGGCACATCGGTTGGAATCAGACCAAGGAAGACCTGCCAAAATAATAAGGTTCAGTGTGCCAGAGTATGCTTGTAACATGCATTAGGTCCCAGGTATAAAAAGTTTCATAAAAAAAGGCACAGACATAGACTGAATCCTTGAAGTTTCTAGGCGAACACACTAAACTTTTACTCCCTTTGACTGAATGCTGACTCTGGTCTGCATTAAGTGTTGATACAACCAGAAATAATGATTTTGAGCCATTACTGCAGCTGTTATGCTGGAAAAGCTTAGTACATGTAACCGAGTGGTCCCAAGTAGACTAAGTGAACAGGGAGAGGGTTTAGGTTTATAAGCAGGCATTTGATCTTTATAGAAATAATTTTTTGGAATCTGGAGCACAGAGTCCAGCCCTTTAGCACCTGAAGGACCCAGGGAGGTGGCATGGGGAATGCTACGCAAAGCAGAGCCTGGGCTGTGAAACAGCATCCAGAGTGGTGCCTGCAGTAAATTCAGATTGTCAGGAAGCAAATAGCAACCACTGCTGCCTATTAAATAAGGGAAGTAAAAAATTTTCTTGATTACGAATGACTGCATTTGGCAGCTCCTGTTTCCCATATTTCTTCGCTCCCTCCCTTGCAGGCTAGGGACAAGGTTTTACTTTTTGAGAGGAATCTTATGAGTCTGATTTTGTTTTAAACAGCAAAAGCAATGAAATAAATTAAGAACTTTGCTTTTAGCTGGAATTTTTTCACAACAGTTCTGTGTGAAATCCACATGCTTTCCTTTGAATCACAGAGTTTTGTAAAGTAAACCTGACCAAAATTTCATTTTGACATGCAAACCTGAAACTCCTCCTTTCCAAAAAGGCCAAAGCGCAACTTTCTCACCTTTATGAAATTACTTTTTTCCTCTTGGGGTTCTCTGCTGCTTTTGTCAATATTATGCACCATGTATTTCTTAGAAATGTGATATTCCTTCCCTATGTCTTGTGCTCCTTCTAAGAAAGTTGCACGACCTTTAGAAATGTGATATTCCTTCCCTATGTCTTGTGCTCCCTCTAAGAAAATTGCACGACCTTTTCAGTTATGTGAGGAGTGTGGATCTTCTCTATACAGTGCAGAGCTGATTACCCATGAAATAAGAACTATAGATTGAGTGTATGAAGCTGACCCTCTTTGGGAAGCTGTGCACAGTGGTCAGAATGATTTATGTACCCGAGCCGGCAAAGAAAGAAGCCACCACCACAAAAGAAACAACATTTGTACATCTTCTTTCAAATAGGGCAGGGACTGATAAAGGAGCTTCTCAATTAAACCCCGCTATCATAAATCATTGTAGCAATTTTAAGTAACAGCAATTCAGCAGGATTTCTTGGCTCTTTTGATCTCTTATATTGTTTTTGCAGAACCAATTGTCTGCCTTAGTTGTGGAAGGCTCACCTGAAGTTCCACAGTCCCTAAATTCCTATCTCCTATAATACTCTCATTTATCAGCTTAATTCAATTTTTTGGATGGATGCTGTCAAGCAAGTGTATATTAAGGTGCTAATTATTTTGGGGGTGTTCTAATCTCACGGACAGGAAAAGTACAGCAGCTAAGAGAGAGTCCTATTAAAAGTGTATGAGAGAGCTTAACAGGGCCATGTCATGGCCAGTAACAAGTATTTGTTACCGTAAGCCAATACTTGTTTTCCCATTACTCAGAAGGGTGACACTGAAAATGTATCCTAGTCATTAACAAAAGCTTAAAATCTGTGTTGACAATAGTGTAAACGTGCTACACTAGTCTTCTCATATCCAATAACCTTCCAGAGAAGGCACTTAACTTCCAGCCTTAAAACAAGCTTCCTCCCTATTAATGTGGCACAAGCCTGTGCAGTGCTGGATTAGCAAAGTGGAAGTCCCATGGGCAACTGATGGTTGAGCAAACACAGTTAAGCACATAAGAGCTGGAATAATTCCAAGTTCACAAACTTAAATTAACAGAACTGAAGTGGCTGAACTTAGCCACTTTTTCTCCCAACAGTATGTTGTAAAATATCCATATATAGGTACGAATGCCAGTGACCAAAGTCTCGGCAGCTGATGTGGTTTCATATGGTGCTGGTACAAGCATGTCTGTCACTGATTGCATGAGCTGTTTCCCCTAGTTTTATAGCAATGTGTAAGTAATAAGCTGTGGGGTAAACCCTGTGAGGACTGGGGGTCTTCCTGTCCACGAAGGTGCTGTGGATCCACCACAGCTGGGACAGAGCATGAGCTCAAATTCCAGGGCAGGGACATGAAGCTGCAGGGGCCCTTTTCTCCTTGCCATCCCAGCCCCCATCTGGGGATTCAGCTCATGCCACCACTGTCCTTGCAAGGCAATGGCAAGCTGACTGAGGGAAATTACAAAAACACTACCAAAAAACTCTCACAGTGATGGATTTTGTGGCTCCTGAGCTCTCTGAAGGAGCCTGCTATGGTCTCGTGGGAAGTGCCAGTTGCTGCATGAGCTGGGGGTGAAACAGCAACTAGAGGTGGGCTGTGCAGGTGAGACTGCCCTCTCAGCAACAGCAATGCGAACAGCTATTCAACAGGCTCAGTTATACCATCAAACCATACGGTAGCCCCTGACTGTCCAATAGTTGTTCCTTCAAAGTTATTCTGATTTTCACAATGGTGTCCATATGCTTCAAATACCTGACAGTACACTTTATTGAACCTGCACAATACCTGTTTTCTGAGGACTGACTGGGAATTACTTGTCAGGGTTAAACCTGTTTGAGCTGTGGGTTTAACACTGTTCAATGCTTTCAGGAAAAGACAAAAGACTGGCCGGTGCTTCTGCAACAAGTCACATCCCCTTCTTCCTATATTTTGGTATTACAGTACTAAATAACTGCTTTTTATTACAAGGAAACTTGTGTTTCCTTCTTGCCCTGCAAGAGCTAACTAGGGTTATCAGAGTGCAGTATAAATACTATTATGGTAACTGCAGAGCTACAGAAGCTCTTCATAGCCTCAAATGTACCAGATCTCATGCTCTGTGTGATGCAGGGACAGGCTAATGGCTTCATTTCTCTGCTGAGGTATGTGGCACAAAACCAAAAATGAAACTTGTCCAAAATTGTGCAGCAAGTCTGAGATGGAGAAGGGAGTTAAAGTCAGATTCGAGAACATGACTGTACGGCCAAAAAAATCCAGTAGTTACACTTGTAGTCCTTACAGCAAGGACCTTTCCCTGCTGCATGGCATCATCTGTGAAGCTTTACAGTACTGTGCTGTATGTGGGCAAAACTTCTGATGAAGAACAAAACAAAAACTCATGACTTTTGTGTTACATATTGAGCTCAAAGGTTTATCCTGCCTACTGACATGCCAAACAAATACGTAACTGCAAAATATAGGAAACAAGTCTGATTGCTGGATATAGCCTATGGTGCTCTTAAAAAGTCATGAGATGGAGCTACTAACAAGCACTTCAAACACTGTGAACAAAACATCACTAAGACAACACCCACATGCACCCAAAGTGCAAATCAAAAACATAATCTAAATTGTGAAAGCACAAGATCTGCCCTTGAAGAATTCATAGGGAGGATCAGTGCACAACAGAATACATTGCATGAGGGATGTCTAGTTTTCATGTTAGGATGATTAAAGCATGACATAAAATGCTGAATCAATGATGGATGGATTTTTTTCCAAAGGGTGAGTGGACGACACAGTCTTACCATTCTTGTCTGCTCTTCTTAATATCTAAACAAAAAGAGAGAGAGGACAGAATCACTCTTTTTTTAATGGGTCAATAGCACACAATACAATTTAGTTGGCAACTATAGTTTGAGGTCTACCTTCTCTCAGATCATTGCTTTCCTGTGCTATGTGCACTGAAAACCAGGATCACAATCAGAATTGGCTTTTATTTTCTAGTTTGTGCATGGCTCATAAGAATGATGTTCAGGCACAAAAACTGATACTGTATGGGCCACCATGATACTGAATTCAAGGTTGAGAAAAGTTGTTTAAGGAAGCAGAGTAAGGATGAGAGCTGGGAGGATGCACTGAGCATCTGAGATGGTGAGAAAGACTCGGGTTTGTGGGTTGAGGGAACAAAGGTATAAGTCAGGAGAGGAGCTGGATGGCAGGAAGGGATCAGACTAAGTGGGAGGCAGAGAGATCAAATGTGTGGGAGCTGATATGAGGATTTCTGTCACAGCAAGTAGAAATCAGATGCAGAAGCAAGGGGAGAAGGAAAACATGGAGGTTCATAAGCTGGGGAGGCAAAGGAGCACAAGGGTGCCTGCTGTAGATCCTTCCCTGCAATACTGCAATACTTCTACCATGAAAACTGTGCATGACCCCAGCTTACCCTCATGGTGTGCAAGCTGCCTTTTCTCCCCACTGTAAATGGCACCTGCAGGAGAAGCCATTTAAATACACAGGCAGAGTCTGTAACTCCTCGTGCAAAGTCTGAGAACAGGATCCCAAGGGGTGCACCCTGTGAGCAGAGGTTGCAAAGCCTTCCAAGCCAGCCCTGCCATCAGTGGTGGGACACAGCAACAACCCACCCAGGACTGCATGTAGGTGTACTGCGCTGTCTCACTGCTGGTGAGATGCAGGCCTTGCCGCAGTCCCACTGCAGGTACCATGACATTAGTCCACACTTAGGAGAAGGGATCAGGGACAGGGAGTGGAACTAACAGAGGAGGTCTCCTCCAGTTTCTTTGCTCCCTACTCTCCAGATGAGGTAGTTTTGCTGTGGCATGGGTCATTGGCGTCCACTGTCACCTGCTGTGCTTCTGGATGTAGTCCCCCATCACTACTTCAGCCTGAACTTCAATGAGGAGTTATCTGGGCAATGCTCCAAGTTTAAACAAGGGAAGAAAGCAAATCTTCCAAATATAGATTCTATTGTTGCTATGAATATCAGTAAAGAGATTCAAAATGGGCACATATATTTCTGAGAGCTGACAGCAGTGGAAACATTCTCTGGTTTGATAAGCTCCTAGTATTACTTAAAAAGCTTCTCCAGCACATGCCATAACTACTTTGCTCCTGGAGTGAAACCAAGTTAGAAACCCAAGGACTGAGATTCCAAGCTCTGTCAGAGCATCTTCATGACTGTATTCTATAGGGGAAAATTGTTGGGCAGCTAACAGAATTGATAACCACATCCAGTACTTCACTAATGGTCTCTAAGCTGAACTTTGCATCGGACCAAGTTTACAGCACATAAAGTATGAAATTAACTTACTAAGATGCACCTCAGTTTTCAGTGTGAGGACTGGACTGTTTAGAGAGTTTAAATTTCTACTCTTAAACTGGAAATTTTATCCTAAGGAGAACTAAAGACTAAATGCAGAGCAAATGAAAGACCATTAAAAGCATTATCTGAACAATCTGAAACCCTCCTCCTTGTCTCGCAGGTGCCTGGGCTGAGTTGCCCACTGTGTCTGATGGGAAAGAACAAAGTGTCCTTTAGCAGGGAGATAAATACACCCAGCACGGGCCTGAGCAATATTAACAGATGACCAGTGACTTGTGCCATGAGTAACAAGGGTCCACGTGGATCCACATGGGTGATACAGCCACACCAGGTGACGCAGCCCACACCCTGTGCAAGACTTTTATGTGACCAAGAGTGCTGGCTGCTCTGGCTTGGCTTACGGGGGGACAGGACTAGGACAGCTCTAGCAGCGGAGTTTCAACCAACTAGAAGTACTCCATAAATATGGGTCAAAGGTGGCAAAGGTTTCTGCAGAAGTAATTTTTTGGGGTTTTATTTTGAAAAGAATTTTAATTCATTTTATGTATTTATCATTATCTCAACTTTTTTTTCATAATTTTTTTTTCTTTTTTTTTAATTAGGAAGATGTTAAAATCCTTTGGACACTTGACAGGGATTTTGGCTCAAAACCAGGGAGGAGATACTCTGACAATGAGCAGTTTCCTAACCCAGTGTGCTGAGTTAAAACTGGGGAGTTGGCTCAAGCTAATGTTTTTAACTGTTTCTTGGCTACTTTGGTATCCCTTCTGTATTTGCGATGTATGCCTGTAATTCTCCGGTTTCTCTTGTAAGTGGTATTTACATACAGAAATGCTGCATTTTCCTTATACACTTGAATGGAAATAAAAAGCAAAAAAGAGTCTAATTTAAATGCTTTCTCATGGAGTCTTAAGAAATTGGGAGATGAACAGATAGGAGCTGCTTGAAATAACTTGTGGAAAATGTTGGGGAAGTTAATGTGGGCACATTAGAGAAGCTAGATGAAGGATCCTTTAATACAGTACTGGTACTGAGTAGATCTAAGTTGGTAGTAGAGCTGGTCTGAAGGTAGGCAGGTCTCACCAGGGACAGGTGAGATGCAGGGGATACCTTGGAATCTTTGGATGGGAGTTGGCCTTTTCTCAGGACTTGCCTCAGACCAAGGAAATGCTGGCATATTTATACCCAAAACTTCACAGCTGCATCTTGTGAGATGCTGAGCCCTTGGTCATGGTCTAGCCCAGCACCCCTGAGGGGTAGGATGGCACCTGGCTGGGCTCCCCCTCAAATGGCTGAGGGGCTTAGGAGAATATCAACCCTAGGCACCTCAAATCCATCCAGGTCTAATGGGACGGGAGGGAACCCACACAGTTTGGGAAAAACACCTGCAGCATGAGCAGTGCTTCAGTGAAGAGCCCAGAGAAAAACAAATGACAGAAATCCAAGCAATATATTCTGAAATGTGACAGTGTTTTCACCCAACACCTCTCCCAACTGCTCCCAAGTGCTAACGGGCTCTCCTCCCACATGCATGCCACCAGAGGAAGCAAGCTCCCCTCATGAACATTTTAAATGCTAAAAGCATTAAGAAAGGAAAGAGAAAGGGAAAAGGAGAAAGGGAAAAGGGAAAAAGGAAAGAGAAAAGGGGAAACAAGAAAAGGAGGAAAGGAACAAGGGGAAAAGGGGAAAAGAGAAAGGGGAAAAAGGGAAAAGAGGAAAGGGAAAAGGTAAAAGAAAGGCAAAAGAAGGAAAGGGAAGGGGAAGGAAAAGAGGAAAGGGAATAATAAGAAGAAAAGGAAGGGGAAAGGGAATAAGAAGAAGAAAAGGAAGGGGAAAGGGAACAGGAAAAGGAAGAGGAAATGGAAGAGGAAAAGGAAAGGGGAAAGGCAAAGAGAAAGAGAAAGGGAAGAGCGAAAGGAAAGGGGAACGAGAAAGAGAAAGGGAAGAGCGAAAGGAAAGGGGAACGGGAAAGAGAAAGGGAAGAGAAAAGGAAAAGAGAAAAGGAGGAGGAAGAGGAAAATGAAAGAAAAAGGAAAGGAGAAAGGAAAGAGAAAGGGAAAGACCCACTGCTTTGCTGTGTTTCACTCCCACTCCAGGGAGGAAAGGAAGGGGGAAAAAAAAGGAAAACATAAAAAAATAAGACACATATCACACGCACCCCCCAACTGCAGGAGGAAGGGGTTCATGTGTTCATGTGAGGGATGCTGCGTACTTACATCGCGGAAGATGCGCAGCCCCGCTCCCGGCTCCGTCGCCATCCGTCCGCTGCCACCGCCCCCCGGCCGGGCTGGAGGCTTTGGTGGGGCTCAGCCGCACGCCCCGCCTCGCCTGTCGTTGGAAAAGCACCCAGAAAAGGCTGGGGAGGGGCTGCTGCCGCTGCTGCTCCCCCGCGGGGACGCGGGGAAGAGTTTGTTCCGTTCTCCTCCTCAGGCGCCTTGTTGAGCCTTTGAAGTAGGCTCGTGGCGAGACTTGCGCTCTCTCCATGACAGACACTTGGTTCTTGCAGCCTGCCTTTGTGAGGGCAAGTTTTCATCGTCACTTTGGCTGCTCTCCCCTTGAGTACACTCACTTGGGGGAGATCTTACTTTAACCACAAGACTGACCATGGTTTGAGGTCTCAGCAGTGCGATGGGGTGATGGAGTGAAACTGAACTTCACAAGGCTGATGGAGACATCATGATCAGCTGCACTCTACAAAAGCACTTGGGCGTGAAGATGCAGTCTTTGAATACAATAAAGTTGCCTAGTCAAAAATCAGGGACTGGGAGGACCTGGGAGTGCTTGTGTTTTTTTTGGGATGGAGCATGTGGAGAGCTGTGAGATGGGGCAGGAGAAGGCTCTGCAGGGTGAAGAAACGGGAGGAGGAGGATGTTGGGGTGAGGGGAAGAGCAGTCCTGAGGAAAACTTCTGTTTGTGTTATTTCAGACATATGCCAGGAGGCTATTATATGGACATCACATAATGGGGGCTTTGTCTTTGTTCTCCTGCCATGCACTACTGGCAATGATACTTTATACATTACCATATTATTATATATGGCACATTGTATCACCATATATTATTATAGATTATAGAAAACATTACAAAATTCAGAGCGAAGTTTCTACTTTAAAACACCTTCACGTATGAAAAGCCTCAGCTGTGACATGGTTTGCTGTGCATGAGTGTTCCTAATTCTTCTATCTCCCTTCCCATGTTTCAAAAGAAAACCTAAGAGACGAGAGAGAACTGTTCAAAAGGAAAGATGAAGAATTTCAGAGGGTAAGAGATTTTTCTCTCACATCTTAAAAATGCCTATAAAAAGACATGGAAAATAATCTCAGGCTATTTTTGCTTTTTAATAATACTGAAAGGCTTTTATTTAATCTGATTCTTAGGATGGAAGTATGGGAATGTATTTCTTTTCAGAGAGAGAAAAGAAGAAAAAGTCCGAAGGTCATCCTTCTTTAGACTCTAGAGGGGCTTGGTTTATAATTAACTGTTATAACAAAACAAATAATAATTTACATATTTAACTTTATTGACTAATTATTGTCTTGGAATGAAAAGACTTTGGTTGAAGAACCAGTATCTTTCCCCTTTGATTAGTCCTAATGTTCACTGTGATTATTTTGCCTAGAGAAATCTTCCTTTAAAACATTGTTTTTTTAAAAAAAGGGCAATCCAGATATTTTCTGGGAAAAATTAAAGCATAAGAAGCAAAAATAACTCATAGGCCTTTTATTATACTGGGAAGCATTATTTCCATTATTAGAAAAACTAATCTGCAAATCACCTTTGTGTGACATAGAAATTCAAAAGCACAGTTCAAGTAATCATGTTTAGAGACTTTAGTTTTCAGGTGCAGATGGGTAAACAAATCTGTGAGTAGAATATATGCATCACTTAGTGGTGATACTTTTTTTATGCCACTTTAAAATTATGTGAAGTAATAATTTTAACAACACAAGCAGATGGAAGCTCTGAATTTTACCAGCTTCCCCATTCCTTCTGCCTCTGAGCAAGAGGCTGTGAGATGCAGGAGAGGGAATGTGGCCTGAGGTTTCTGTGATGTTGAAGTACAGGTATGGTACCTGCTGTCTTGACAGGACGGTGACAGTTCTGTGAAATCCCCAGGTGAGGTTAGCAGAGACCAGCACTTAGGGATAAACTTGCTTCTGTGGCCACAGACCCATGCTGCTTATCATCTGTTGTAAGAAGGAAAGTTGTTTCATGTGCAGGTAAGGATTAAACCTAAAAGTGCCTGCTCTTTTGCCTTTTCATTTATCAAATCATTAAACTTCTATTTAGAAGCCATCCTACTGCACTATCATCTTTGCTCATACGACATGAAGTAGCCAGCCAGTATTTAATGTTTTTTATCTTTTATCTCGGAAAAAACAGCAAATGAAAACTGTCAATAAGGGCTACTTTACACATGTTGTGCAGTGGGCTGTGAAACAAGAGCCATCAATGCTGAGATGGACAACAACACTTCCTTTTCACCAAGGAAATGCAAGCTGCCTAACTGTCTAATCAGGTTTCTAAATCACTTCATGATGGTTAGCTATGTGTTTTGCCTCTAAATGACAGGAAAACCACTATGTAATGCTTACGTCAAAATGCAACCTTTCCAGCAGAAGAACAGCTTATACTCTTGGGAACCCCACAGATCTGCAGTAAAAAGTACTATTTGCCCTTGGCTAAGGAAATTATCTGCTTTATGTTTCTTTTTTTTCACCACAGGAGTTGATTGGTACCTATCTAAAGAACTGAGTCAGTATAATACAGCATCTGCCCTGAGCTCTCCAAACAAATTTTGTCATGGTTTGACCACCTGGACTGATGCTCTATAGACCAACCCCAAACCAGTTTGAGTGTTCATGTTCTGCTCCCTGCAACAGCTTCCTCTTGACTTTTTGTGATCATAAACTGTACAGAGAAATTTCAGAGTTAGTATGTGTGGGAACATGGATAGTTGTATCAGCTGCAACAGAGGATGCTAGAGGCTACCTTGTGTCTTGTGTCCATCTTGTGTCTTGCACATGGACTAATCTACCCAAGTGAGGAGCCAGTATCTTTACACCTCCCTGTTCCCACAAATGGGTTTGTGAGGATGAAGAAGTGAGTCCCCTTCCACACAGCATCTGTGCCACTGACAGAAAGGGTAGATGTACTAAATCCTGAAAGGACTGATGGTGTACCTGGAAAAACATTGGGTCAGCGACCTATACGCGGAGTGTGTGGCTACATCTAGTTCATCATGTGAAAATCACATCAAAGTCCCCAGCTTGGGGGATGAATTTACGCTCACCTTGATCCCTCCTTGGGCAAGACCTTAGTCTGCCCTCCTTTCCCTCTGATCTCATGCCTGTTATTTGGTGGAAAGGAAACCCAGAAACCGGCTGGACTGGAGCCGCAGCACACTCCAATGGCAATCCAGCATAGGCAACTGGGATTTAGGACATACATCAGCAGGTGAACCTGGATGCAGTCTTTGGGTATCGGAGCTCTTTCCTAAATCACCAGGAAAATAAATGTAATGTAAAGCCATAATTGTGCATAAGGAATTCAGGGAGATGCTGGTAAGAGTTCCTGCAGGAGGAAACTACGCAGCTTGTACTAGAACATTACTTTGTTCTTTTTGTTTATTTGAATGCTTTTCTTATACATGTTTGGGAAAATCACTGAAGGCCTATTCATCCAATACAGTTTTCATGTATGTTCCCAAGCCTAATTTTTGTTAATAATTTGGTGCTTCTGAGAGCCTCTTCTCAACCACTGAAAAATGTCAAACCTGGGATCTCCTGGCATCTAATGCAGGCTTTAGACCAGCAGCTATGAACCTCAGTCTCTCTTTACCAGTCACCTTTCTGTCTGTAGGGGACACATAATACTCCTGGGATAAAAAATATCATTATAGAGAGAAACATAGTAAAGATGGAACTGTTGTGGGTCAGTAATGCACAGTGGTGCATTAGGAGCGCCTAAGTAAACTACATATACATCACTGTACATAGAGTATCAGTTGTTCCTTGCAGGATGTCACCCACATTTATTTACACACTTTTTCACATAGATCCAGTTTGGCATACTTTAGGACAACGTTTTAGGGACATGTGAAATGTATAAGGTATGTGATGATTGATATTCTGCATAGACTCTCCTATGCACACTCTGTTTACAACCAGGCCCACAGGAGTGTTTTGGAAGCAAATATGTAATAAAAATGACTGTAACGTGGCATCCAGCAGAGACTGTGGCTCATGTTGAGAAAAAACTTGCTGTGTGGCTGGATGGCTAAGTCAGATATTTACTTACAAGATCTAAGAAATGGAACAAAGGGAAAAATCAAAACATGACAGCGTCAGAAGCATAACATGCAACAGCACAGTAAAAAAGATGCACTTTGATTTTCTGTATTTGCATCATACTCAGAAAAAAGGTAGAAGGAAATTGGTACTTTCAGTTTATGGTTAAAAATGATTTCATATTTAATCCAAAATCAAAGAGGTCCAGCCCACAATACCTGTCAGACTCTGATACAAGCAATGGTCCTGAGCAGTCCATACACCCTGGGTCCTTTCCCCTCCTGAAGTGGGATCATAAGGTTGTTTGTATTGTAAAGCTTTAGTTGATAATTATTTGTCAAACCTAGGAGGACAGTTTTCCATACAGCTGAAGGGAGTGAGCATCCACCAAAAGGCTAAGTCCAGTCTTAAGATTCCTGGTCTATACTGGTTCTGAAGAAGCCATTGCCCAGGAGGCTGGTAAATTTATTCAAGTTCATGAGCGTTGTTGGGGTATGTAAATAGTTTCTTCTTCCATACCTATGCATGCTCCTACAAATGACAGCCTATGAGTAACATGTTTTGAATTAAGAACTATTTGAGAAAAATGCAAAGGCTCTCTATCTCACAACTGGGCCAGAAGTAAGCACATACATACATATAACAGACAGCACAGTGATTTGTGAAGGTGTCTGAAACATTGTATGTGTTTCACTGTGAGAGGCATCTTTAGCATTCAGGGACTGATTGTACAAATCACATTAAAATTAATGGGAATTGCAAGACTGAGTTTTCTACATGGGCTGTGTATCCTCTTTAAAGACTATTGCACTCAGCTAAAAAATAAACAGACAGTTTATACTTTTTTGGTGTCTCTCTATGCTGAGTTATATTAATATAAGGAAAGATCAAGAACAGACACAGGCATTGCTCAGTTAAAATAAAGAAAAATGTCAGTCAAAATAAAAAACTTTATAATGAAAATTTCTGATCTCATTTTCAAAAATGCAGGTTTTTGTGAATGTCTTCACTGTCCAAGTCAGAGAACAGTTTACCTGGATGAAAGGTAGCAAATTTGGAAAGGCTGTTTTTAAATTTGTATGCTAATCAGGAATTCTGATTTACTACAAAGGAACCTGGCTGATAAAGTTATAATTTCCCCCCCACCTTTAGATATGCATTAGATGACTAGATGTAGATATTTCTGATGAACATATATCAGCATTTAGATGAGTTTATATTTAGATTTTTATTATTCCACCATAATAGTACCTCTCCAAATCCCTGGCATTTGGGAAGAGTGACAAACATGGCAGTACGTAAATGGATAGAAAGTTAATATTTTTGTTGCAGACGCTCCTAGAAATCTTAATCATGGATTATCACCCTGTTGTGTGAGGTGCTGAACAGCTGCAGAAAAAAGGCAAAATTCACTGATGAATTATACAAATCATATCATTAAAAAAACCCACAGCATAAACATAATGAAAATCCACCTCCCTGCATCGTCCTTAACATGTATGTGCTGCTCTATACCTCACATCATCTCCTCAGTATTTAGGGGATAATAAAAGCAAATATTCTAGAGACAATAAACCTACCCTGTCTAGTTCTTTGTGATAGGCTGCCAAAGTAATGATTGGGTTAAATTTCCATAATATTTTCTGGGTCATTCAGAGCAGTGAATCTGAATCCCATAAATCGGTATTACTAACATTACTGGCTCACAGGGTGCATTCGTTGCCTTGTGGATTGTATCATAAAAAGACTGTTTTCAAAAGGTCATTGGTATCTGAAATCTAATTAGGGTTTGTTCTCAAACTCTTTTGCTATTCAAAAATTGAAAGGGGTTGCAAAGAGTTGTCTGTAGGACGAAAAGAGTTTGTTGGTATTAAAGTATTTTCCAGCTTAAAAAAAAAATAGATCACTGAAAGAAAGTCCATAATCATTGTAACATTTGATTGAAATTTGAATCTAAAATCACAGGATTCCATTACATATCAGACATAACTGGTTTCCTTGTTCAGAAGTCCTTTCTGCTTTGAAATTGGTTTTTTTGGTAAATATATAACAGTTGATTATTGAAAAGATTTCAATATTGTCTGTTTATGGGCTCAGAGAACAATTCCCTTCATTTAGAAATAC
Organism: Psilopsiagon aurifrons; assembly: GCA_025447955.1. Classification (NCBI taxonomy): domain Eukaryota; kingdom Metazoa; phylum Chordata; class Aves; order Psittaciformes; family Psittacidae; genus Psilopsiagon; species Psilopsiagon aurifrons. The sequence continues at coordinate 15,039 of JAOEHY010008879.1, forward strand.
GATCTTATTCACCAGAGTATGATATTTTTTCCTCCTTCTCCATTTCTAATTGGTATCAAATACTATGTTAGTTTTAATTTTTAATCTGTTCATGCTGGGCTGCCTCATGCAGTTCTATATACCTACTACAGCTGTGCCATCTTGTGGTTACATAAATGTTGTTACAACATTTGTGGGGTTTATGATGTTCATGATGTTTTGTAGCTTGGAAGTTAATCAGAAATGTAACAACTTGTCCTCAGCTCCAGGCAAGGCAACATGAATCAAATGGCACCCCCAAAGCAATAGCCCAGCCACTCTGGTAAGCTCCATGCACATACATCCCCAAACCAAAGTTTCAGGTCTGCAGCCTCCTGCAGACCAGTGGCAGAAAGAGCAAGGACTGTTATTGTGGTAAGGTGATGTCCAGAGGTCTTTCACCTTCAAAATGGACATATGTCCTACCTGGAGTCTTAATAATTCATAGGAAAAGTGTATATAATTTTTTTATAATAAGGTCCTGCCATTTTTCCAAAGTAGAGTATTTGCTCCAATAACCCACTCTCTGCTGTTGCAGTTCAGCTTGAACTGTGGATCTAAACACTGGTTGAAATTACTTATCGTGGGCTTGTTGCTCTTCTTGTTGCCATTCTTTTTTGCTCTATATGGGCTAGGTAAATTTGATTCCAGTTTCACTTACAACTCCAGAGTAAGGAAACTACTTGTTCTGATGTAGGACTGACCTTTAAATCCCAGCGTTAGTAACCTGTTAGACAGCAGTCTCTTGCATGGAGAGGAGAAATGGTTTTACTGCCATACTGTTTGGTATCCATTTGGCTTCTGTATGTCCAGCTGCAAATTAGAAATGCCTTATGGTTTCTTATTGTTTCTTTTTCCTGCTGCAGGATGTCACTGTTCAAGGTGGCCCTTCCATATGCTGATTGGCTGCTGTCCTAAAATTGCATATGTTTTTATTTTATTCCCTCTCCTGGGAAACAGCCCTGCTCCCTTGCAGTTATTTTTTTCCCCCTGTTTTCCAGCCGAAACATATTCATGGACAGTTTATTCCCATGTCTTGCTCTGTCAGCTAAAAAGTCCTTTTTCTTCACTGAGGTTTGGCCTTGATAGCTTTACAGAGAATAATTGCTTCTTCCTTCAGCCTTGATTTTGCTAGACTAACTAAGCCAATACGTTAGTGTTTCTTCCATTAAGAGAAGTTGTGAGTTCCCTTGCACATTTGCCTTTTCTGCACTGGTTCACCTTTGATTCTCTTTTTCAAAGTAAAGGACAAGGGGTTTATGCCACCTTTGAGAAAGAGCTCACAAGGAAAATGTCACTAGTTATTTCCTCTTCTTTGTTAAAAGTAGCTCAGATTATGTTTTCCAAGTACCTTTGCTTCTTTGAAAATAAAACCTTGATCCATCAGCTGCCCAAAGGACGAACTCCTAGCCTATAACACAAATCTCACTGAGGTCTAAAGGGCATGGCTTTACAACATCTTTGATGGAAGCTCATCACACTCCTGTGACTCCATGTCCTCTAGTTCCTTCTGAATTATATTGCAGTTACCTGCTTTGTCACATCTGTAATTTCAATTATAAATAATATTTCATGGTTACCAATGAAAGATATCTTTTTGTGTTCATCATTTGCTTCCACCCAACACTGGAACCTATTTTCTTTACTAGTTGAAGGATGACCTAGCAATGCCATCAACTTATAGACGTGAGTCTAAAAGGTTTTGTGGTCTTTGTGTGGCCCTGCAGAACTCTTCTGCAAGTTTCCATGCTCAAGGGAAGTGGGAGGCATCACCATTCTTGTGCCTGCTAGGTATGAACGCCTCCCTGGAGCAAATGCTTGCAGCCCAGATGAGGATTTCCCCAGCAGGAAGGGCAGGGACTTGCAACACAGGTTCCCACTGGCTGAGTGACACAGGTCAGGGTCCAGAGCAGCATGGCATTCATTTGCTGAGCAGCCCTGAAGAATCTGATAAACAAACCCCCAGGAAAATATGGTGTTGGGTGGAAGGGTGGATGACCAAACCCACCACAAATCCACAAGGATCTTCACTACTGACCTCCTTCCAGTATAGTCATTTTCCTTTTAACAGGATCAGATTGTCATCTCCCCTGTTACAAACCTCATGAACTTTTATGGTTCTTTTATGAGTTCCTTTATCATCCATCTAACAGATACTGTCCCAAGTGGCAGCACATTAAATGTTTTCCTGAAGTTCAGATAGATGAGATCTGCATTTCCTATTCAGAGCTCTCAGCACATCAAAGATGCTTAATCTGGCATGATCTACCACTGGTAAACACATGCTGCCTTTGATCTCATTTTCTATTAACCTCCCTGGACTAAAATTATAATAGATGCGCAGTGTTACTAGTTAGAAATCACAGTTCCCACGAGTCTCACTTTTATTTCTACTTCAATAGTTTCCTTTCATTCCCTTCACATTTACTTATACATTCATAAGCATCAATGTGAGTATAAATAAATATATATACCATGTTCCTGAAAAGCAGGAGATTAACAGCTGGGCTTGCTGAACTCTATATGGATCAGGTACAGCACAGGCTACAGCCTGAGAAAATCCTGTGCTCACATCTGCCATAGACTGCACTGGTGAAGGCAAAGCAAGAATATCCCAAAGGGTCCAGGAGTAGGGCTCTGCATCCTGATTGAGCACAGCCATGGGGTGCCCTCTGGCCACAGAAGCAAATGCTCTGACTCCAACTGGCCCTGCTAGTAAGGCTCTGAATAGCACACGGCTCTCAGGTTTTTATTTTAAACAGTCTACTCTTGTATTAACTCTCAGAGATCTGTCATTTTACTCTTCTCATCTGTTTCAATTCTGATGTATAAAGCATACAAAACTCAAACTCTTTTCAGCTTTCAAGCAAAAAGACAGAGGCTGCAGGTGTGCTGTGATCTCCTGTCTGAGCTCTGCCATGAGAGGAGCGCTCCTCTTTTAATTTAGATTTTGGTTTTTACACTGCAGCCTAATACCGTCTAGTCAAGAGCTTTAGGGAATTTTCTCCAGTCTTTCCTAATTAAAGTGCTAGAATAGGATATTTTCAGCAATCGTGCCTTCTTCTGTCTCTCAGCCACAGTTGGTTGAATAGAATAATAATATTTGAATTTCCAGCTTTCCATATTAAAGTGCTTGCTCGGACCTAAACAAGTAAATCATTGAACATGTTTGTGAATAATGCATTTGACAAATGTTGTGAAACATTAAAATGACATTGACAAATACCTTATCACTCTCCCTTAAAATGTAAAAGGAACAGGAAATTTGTTACATTTTTAGGACACAGTTTATAAACCTCTAATTTATATTCTGAAGTATAAACATGGTGCCTACATGCCTACATTAATTTTAACTCATTTTGAGCTTATCTTTAAACAAAAATCAAAATTTTAATCAAATGAAGCACGAAGGTGGATTGAACAACATCACTTCTTTGTTTTATTGGCTTTGTCACTCCTAGTGAGTTTCTGAAACTGAACACATTAGAAATTCTGAATCTTACCTAGCAAGTCATTAAAACAAGAGATTTAAAGCTCTGCCAAGCTTGTCTCCTATTCCCCTCTGCATGACATTCAGCAATATTTTTAGTCTTTAGAAAGCTATGCTTCATGGAAAGAGGTTTAACAGTCACGTCTGGTTCCCAACTTACAGTCTTTTCTTTCCCTACATTTTGCATTTAAATTTCTACAACTGAAAAGATGTGAACAGGTTAAATATTTATTTACAAAATCCACCTGCACAAAGAGCATTGCCCATACTAAACCCTCCTTAGGGGTATGAATTTGGGAGTTAACAAGAGTTAGTAGTATTTGTTGTGTAGCTGATCAAAGCATGAAAGCAGTTAATAGGATGATGGCCTAAGATACTTACTAATGGATTATAATGGGCTATCAATTTCCCCAAACCACAAATTAAAGCAGGGTAAGTGCTTACATGGAGAGCACTTTCCCATTACTCATATGGAGACACGCATGTGAGCTGTTTGCAGAAGTTGGCACAGTCTGTTGGATGCTCCTCTCTCCTTCATAACACTGTGTGTTTAACTGGATCATCTTTAATAACTCAAAGCTGTTTGCTTCTGATCCTGTTTCTCAAGGTAGAATGTGACTGAATTATCATAGAAGATTACATGAAGGGAGCTTTAATTCTGTGAATATAAAAAGGTCTGTGGTGGATCCAATGCACAAAGAAGTGCAAAAAATGACAGATTTAATCCTTTCCACATCTGTCTTTACTCAGCACTTGATTTGTCAATGTGGATATTCTTAGACAATTCTCATTTCTTGAATGAGAGGGGATTTCAATGTCGGAACCCCTTGTATAGATGAAAAAGTTTATGGAGAAGTATGACAGCTGTGGTTTTGCCCTTTTCTTTTCTTTTCTTTTCTTTTTTTTTTTAACGTTTGCAGGATCACAGATGATGCCTCTTTTATCTATCACAGACAAGGTCCCCACAGCCTCAAGGCCTTCATCCAAAAGAGTTTCTCCCTTTAGCTGCCTCTGCAGTGATGTTAATCACCATGCCAGCTTCCTTCACACAAACCTTCTTGCTTTGCACAGTGCAAAGCACTGTATGGACCATCCTGATCCTGACCATCCTTGCCTACCTGCTCAGCAGACATATGTGGAAAACAGAAGTCTACCTGGGAGGTGGCATGCACCAGAGGAACATCTACACTGAATATAAGGATAACTTGCAGGTAACTTTTGTAAACTCTCCTTTCATGTTTTGTCTCTCATAATTAAACAGCCTGTGCTGTTCTCCTTGATTCTTGCATGAAGCAATAAAATGGCCCTTTATGGCAGAGTCATAGAATCGTAGAATCAAGCAATGGTTTGGGTTGGAAAGGACCTTAAGGTCACATAGTTCCAACCCTCCTGCCATGGGCAGGGACACCTCACACTAGACCAACGCTCTGTCCAACCCGTCCTTCAACACTGCCAAGGATGGAGCATTCACAACTTCTTTGGGCAGCCTGTTCCAGTGTCTCACCATTTTCACAGTAAAAAATTTCTTCCTCATATCCAGCCTAAACATCCTTGTTTAAGTTTGAGCCCATTACCCTTGTCCTGTCTTTACAGTCCCTGATGAAGAATCCTTCTCTGGTGTCCTTGTAGGCCCCCTTAAGATACTGGAAAGCTGCTATGAGGTCTCCATGCAGCCTTTTCCAGGATGAACAGCCCCAATTTTCTTAGCCTGTCTTTGCATAGGAGGTGCTCCAACCCCCGTATCATGGCCCTCTTCTGGACTTGCTCCAATAGTTCCATGTCCTTTTTATGCTGGGGACACAGCATAGGCTTAACTAACAGCTAAGATTTACCTTGTGGCTTTATATTGTCGACAATGAGGAATGTACGGGCTGTTGAACAGTAAACATAAGTGCTGATCAAGCTGATCTCACTTGAAAAGGAAACAAATTTAAGTCACTAAAGCAGACCTTAGTAAAAGAACATGACTAGTGTCCATGGGAGCCTGGGAATAACTCATCTGCTAACTGTACTATCTGAATAAAGGGCAAAGATGAGGTGCCAGAGCTACAAAGAAGGTGTGCACCCTCTCCTCCTCCCGAGGGCAACACGCGTCATTTGCTACACGACATGTGCACAGAGTATTTTGGTCTCCATTTCATAACCCCGGTGTACTTCAGCCACTGCTGCTTTGAGTGTCCTCCTTCAGTGGAAAAGCCACGATGCGTGCAGTGTGTGTGTACTCTGTCTAATCATATCTTCTTGCCAAAGGTCAGATTTCCTTTTGTGTGCCCAGTAATAAATACCCATAATCTCTGCCAAATAAGCCTTGATTCTTGTGTTGGTATTTGTTTCACACTTGGGTTTTTTCCTGTCCTTCAGAACAGATGTTGGATTCAAATCTACCAAAACCAGCCTGGCAAATATTTGTCCATAGTTACCTCAGACAGTTTGCCACCCACACATCTTTTGCTTTGACTTCATTTGGCCCTGCTGCATCCTGCTTTTACCTATAGCTGAACATTGTTTCTTAGTTCTTTTCCCTGTCTTTGGGAAAAAGGATGCCCAGCAAAGCAAAAATCCATCCACTTCACTTGTAAGAGCAGACAAGGAAATTATACAACAGGTCTGCAATGCGACTCCATCCTCTCTCTAATTCCCTATTAACCTCAAGAGAACCAATTAATTTTCTCACCATGCTTCAAGTACAGCCATTCTTTGGAAAGCTTTTCCATGGTTAATTGAGATATTGTCTATGTATTTTGCAAATTCAAGCCTTATTCCTGCCTTCTAATTTTTTAGTTAAGCTTCTTTTCCTAATCTACCCATTGCACTCTGTTCACCTCTTAAAAAGCAGAAGGCCTCATTTAGCTAACAGTCACTTCCAACATGCAAAACTTTATTTACAGCCTTTAGTATTGTAGTTTGGAACTAATATTAACTCTTCGGCATCTTTCAAATTATAAAATGCCAATATATATCAAGCTATAATGTCTGTGTTGTAATACACTTTCATACTGGCAGATGGAGTAAGAGACTCATACCTAGAAAAAGGAGTCCTGATGGTGGTACAAGCATCAACTTGTGTGTAACTGTCAGACAACAGAGTACGGAAAACAAAGGATAAAATTAAAAGGGTAAGAAATTGACTGTATGAAAATTTATCTTTTAGGAAATGAAGCTTCATTAAAAGCTGAACTATCTTGAAAACTGCATTGCCTTTCATGGAATTCCATGATGAAAAGAAATGAAAAGCATTTTCACAATGTTAGTGCAATTAATTTTGATCCTTTTCAGAAAAAATTGTCATGTTTGAAATGCAAAGCTCTTTACTAGTTAATTATCTTCGGGTAATGCATTTCAAATTTCCTGAAACTTCTGTTTTAAGGAACTATAAAAAGTTGCTTTTGTTCCCATTCAGAATGAGCACAACTTTCACAAAGTCAGAATTTTCCTATAAAATTCTGATGGCCAAGCAGCTGAAAATAATTGGGGTGATGTTACAGCAAAAGGATTTTGAAAGTCTCAGTGGAGACAATAATAAAGTTTAGAAATTAATTCTAAGGCTGGTGCATTAGTGACCACATTCTGCCTAACTTCTGCCAATGTAAAATCTTGTGGGAAAGGTAATATTAACACTTTTTTTGTTCTGGATCTTTCCAGAAAAGGGCAAGTCCTCTTGATCTGCCATCCTCTTGTTGATATAAATTCAATACTCATGTTAACCTTGACCTGTACTGTTATACATGATGACTGAACATGACTGTGTTGTCTTAATGGGACCACCAGGACATCTCACAGAAATCTACTGGGTGTAAAATGGCAAATATCTCCCACTGGAATACAGCACTCAGACATATGTCAGAGACAGTTATTTTGCTGTTAATTTTGCAACCCACAGGTCACTTCTATCTCTTGTATTTTCACCAGCTAAAACTTCTGCACCTGGAAATCTGCTGATTCTGGGAACCTCACTAAAAGGTCATGAGATAGGGTGAAATACTGGCTAGTTCTGCTGCCTATACAGTTTTAACAACTGAGGTTAAAGCTTTGCTTTGTTTCCAAAATAAGCGAATTCAAGCAAGCCTATAGAGAAGAAGGGTTTGATTAGTCTCTGATGATACTTGCACAAATTTCAGTTAGGTTAGCACATCTCCATTTACATTACAGCCATTAGTTTAGACAATTACCTTTTACTTGTCAAGATGGTAACTGATTATTCATTGTCATATATTATACAGTATTTACTAGCATTAGTGGCTATGTTCTCCCTTTCGCTGGGGACTTTTTCTCTCCTTCACCCAGGGACCCTTTCCTTTTATACACTTTACTAAGTAACCCACATGAGAAAACCACAGTATAATGGTGAATACTGCTTAGTGAAACAATTTCCCAAGAAGGCCTAATATTTGGCAGCTGTACTGATTTCAGTTAAGCTTTTGGGGGTTTAAATTCAAGTTTTTGCTTTGGTTTTGTACTTCAGAAATAGTAACTACTAATGAAGTGCTTTCCACAAATAAATTCTTTTTTCTCTTTCTTTCTTTTCCTTCCCTCTTCTTTTTCCAGATTCCACTAGCAAGTTCTTTGTGTAACTATAACTTCTATCTTAATCTAATTAGTACAAATTAACATCTCCAGCTTGAAGGATGAAAGTGGTTCTTGCTCAGATAAGGAAGAGAATATGAGGAAGGATCAGAAGATGGGGGCTGAGGTTGGGGCTGAGAAAACCTCTACACCTGGATACAAAATGGTCTGCAAATGCTGCTTTAGAAAAGCCAGCTTCAGAGCTGGAGAGATGGGACTCCAATTCATCAGCAAAATCCCCTGCAGTTAAGTTGCTGCATTTTTGAAATACTGGAGTTTAGCAGAGGATGAGTTTGGCAGCTGTTGAAACTTAAAAGAATAAAAGCATTTATATTTCCTTGTACAAACAATTTTGCCATCCAAGTAGGGAAGAGATTTTTATTCCTTTCTTTGCTTTTGTGTGTGTATCACAGGAACTACAGTTTATAGACTCTCAAACTCTCTGTAAACACTGAATTAAAAAAGAAAGATTGTATGGTTTGGCAGCAGTTCTGAGAAAAAGCAGCAGTGGAAAGGCATTTGATGCACATTTGCTGGCATAGCAGTAAATATGAACAGAACTATGCATGGAAACATCTTCTATGAGAAGGGAAACAGCATCAAGACACTCTGTTTCACTTAGAATTTCATACTTAATCTGTGGCAAAATTAATTTTCTCCCTTGCTAAGGATACAAGGGTTCAGGCATCCTCACTGTTTGGCACCTCCGTGAGACCTGTTCTGCCCACTGCTTCCAGCTGGAACAGAAATTCTGGTCTCTTGCAGTCTTCAGGTATACATCAAACTGCTTACAAACCCACTGCTGAATATTCTGAGTATTTCTCATAATCTACTTTCCTGTCTTTTTCCCCATAGCTTCCGTTTCCACTGTTCTATGTCACAAAAAATAAGGCTTAATAATTTATTTTTGGCAAGCAGGGAAAAGGACATTCCAGGTACTGAATAACCTGAACTAATGAGATTATTTTAAACACAAATGGCCACAGAATCTAAATAAAACCCAAGCACATCTTTTATTGGACGGGCTGAACTGGCACTGCTCTTGCTCTCAGGCTGTCAAACTCTCAGTATTCCTATTTCCTTTTTCTTCAGGTCCCAGCACAAAAGCTGGCTGTATAAAGCTACATAGCCTATACAAAGCTATAACTCTACTAAATTACAGCTACTTAGAAAGGGTAAACTTTCTGAAAAGTATCTAGAGATGGGCAAGAGACTAATAGTTTGTAACGAGGTCTCATTCATGACTGTCTCTGCTCACCATGGCCCAAATCTCTCTGGATAATTCAATTAGAGCTGCTAATTCCTGGGGCTTTCCCAAGAGGGATCCTGGCCTAGTTCAGGAAGTGATTGAGCTCCATCCACAGAAAGAAGTGTTAGTGTATGTCCACTTGCTGCATCCAATCGCTTGCCTGAAACTGGCACAGAGTTGATTACATGCAAGGCACTTTAATCTGTAAAATTTATACTTTCCTATATAGTTATTAACATTTTCCCTCTCCTCCTCATATGCTAAAGGAAATCTCAAAGGACTTTTTTTTTTGTCTCAGAAGAACCCACATTGCTGGGCTGCAGAAAATCCACAAAGGACAAGTCTTTGAGAGGTTCCTGGGCTCATATTGTATACAATATAGCTAAAGCTAAGACTTTATTATAAAAAGTAAAGGTTAATAACATGGTTCCTCAGAAAATCTGATTGGCATGCTGATATTCTGAACATTAAATAAGGACAGACAGTATAAATCATTATTGGGTCACAAAGGCTCCAAGCAGATTAGTTTCACTAAAGTCCTAAAGGGTATGTGGCATCTTCAGATTGATTTAACATTTTTTAAAGGAGTCTTACTGTGTGCTGAATCATGGAATCATAGAATAGTTGGGGTTGGAAAGGACATAAAGATCATCTAGTTCCAACCCCCCTGCCATGTGCAGGGACACCTCACACTAAACCATGCCACACAAGGCTCTGTCCAACCCGGCCTTGAACACTGCCAGTGATGGAGCATTCACAGCATCCCTGGGCAGCCCATTCCCATGCCTCACCACATTTACAGTAAAGAATTTCTTCCTCATATCCAATCTAAACTTCCCCTGTTTAAGTCTGAACCCATTACCCCTCGTACTATCACGACAGTCCTTAACGAAGAGTCCCTCCCCAGCATCCCTATAGGCCCCCTTCAGATACTGGAAGGCTGCTCTGAGGTCTCCACGCAGCCTTC